>JBBPBX010049680.1:0-25258 GCA_038048925.1 Garcialebias charrua
ATATGGTGCAAGAATGTCCTTTAGATAGTCAGGTGAAGTTCCATGTAAGCATTGATGTGTAATGAGAGCAGTTTTGTATTGAATTCTGTAGGTGACAGGAAGCCAATGGAGGTTATGGAGAATGGGTGTAATATGTTCAAATTTACGAGCTCTCAATAAAATCCTTGCTGCACTGTTTTGAATATATTGAAGTTTCTGAAGGTTTTTGCCAGGGATTCCAATAAACAGGGAGTTGCAGTAGTCGAGCCTGGAGGAGACAAAGGCATGGACGAGTTTCTCAGCATCAGGAAAAAGTCAGAGATGGGCGAAGTCTGGAGATGTTTCGAAGATGGAAGAAGCAGGTTTTAAACAGATGCTTAATGTGATTTTCAAATGTAAGATGAGAGTCCATTTTTATTCCAAGATTTGTAACAGAGGTGGAGAGGGGGATGTCTTGACCAGAGAAGGAGATTGTTGTTTGTATCTGGTGAGGGGTGCCAATCAATATGGCCTCAGTCTTGGAGCAGTTTAATTGAAGAAAGTTCTGATTCATCCATGCCCTTATTTCCTCCAGGCAGGTAGAGAGGGCAGTGAGTGAAGATGAAGATGGGGATGATGAGGATGCTCCAGTCCTGATGTAAAGCTGTGTATCGTCGGCATAGCAGTGAAAAGAAATGTTGAACTGATTAATAATTTGACCTAAAGGCAGCATGTAAAGGGAAAACAGCAGGGGCCCCAGAACTGACCCTTGAGGGACACCACAGGAGACACCGACTGTCTGGGAAGTGGCATTGCCAAGACTAACACATTCCAGCCTATTGGAGAGGAAAGATTGAACCAGTCCAGGACAGTGTCACAGAGACCGACCTCCACATGAAGACGGTGGAGGAGGATACTATGGTCCACAGTGTCGAAAGCTGCAGTGAGGTCAAGGAGGACAAGGATGGAGGGAGAACCAGTGTCAGCAGCCATGAGGACATCATTTGTTACTTTCAGCAGTGCAGTCTCATGGTGGATCCAGATCGAACGCGTTTTCAACTGCAGGAGCGTCCGGTTTACATGCAAAGTCAATGGGGGACGCGCCTCCAGGCGCGTCTTGGCGTCGGGCGTCACGTCACGTGCGTGTTGAGCGTGCTGGAAAGCGTTTTTTCGTGCACGTGAACCCGCGTCAGCCTCCAAAGCACGCCTCCAACATGCTGAAGATTTCGCCGTTCAACGCTTTGTCAACCAATCAGGGAGAGTCGGGGAGGAGAGAGAGGGGAGTCAGCTATGTGACGCGATAACGAGGGGACGGCTGTTGCGCAACTGTGTGACGTATTGTTTGTGGGACACAGAAAAAACCCGCGGAGTCATGGACTATGGAAGAGAAACTCATTGTAGCTGTGTGTTCGCGACAAGTCCTTCACGACCAGTCAAGTCTGCTCCACAGAGACAGAAATAAAAAGCTCCTCGCCTGGCGGAGTGCAGTGAGGACTCGGTATACCGGTAAGCTCCTCCCACACCCCCCGCAGCAGTTTCACGTTCCTGTCTGGACACCAAGTGCGTCCACTTGCGTGCGTGAGGAGCTTTTTGGAAGTTGAAACGCTGTTAGGTGTGGATGTACCATCAGTACTGTGAGCTGCTCTGAATCCAGACTGGATTTCTACTCCCTCACCAGCAACCTTGGCTCGTTTAAAGACTTGGGGTATTAAACAGGTTTTGTGTTCATTTAGGGAGGATGGGTTTTTAAGGCTTACCTGTAATGGAGAGAAAAAATATATATATTTATATATTTTTTAATGATTTAATGTCCATCTTGTATATATATACTGTATGCCTGTATGTCTTTGTTACTGATGTTTGTTTTTCATTGCATGTAAATAAAAAATGTGTCAAGTCTTTCTTTCTTTCTTTCTTTCTTTCTTTCTTTCTTTCTTTCTTTCTTTCTTTCTTTCTTTCTTTCTTTCTTTCTTTCTTTCTTTCTACAAAATTTAGTGTCCTTTTCAAAACACAACACTCAAGTATCATTTGTACGGCTGTGATTTTAAAATAAACCGATGAATAAATAAAATGTGACTTACCTGCTAGTAACAAATGAAACCACATTTCCCACAATGCTTTGCAGTTCCTATCCGGAAGCAAGTGTCTTCAAAGAAGGTTTTTTTCTTTTTCTTTATTGTTGGCTTCAGTTTTGTGCTTGGGTGTGGGAAGTTTTCGGATGAGGTAGGAATCATTTTATTTTTGAAGCGTTGTGAAAGGTCACACTGAACGTGTTCATTGTTGGAGAAACTTGGTTTATTTAAGATTTACGGTAAAAACAGGTTGGACAACACCTGTCGCTGTTGCGTCAAACACAATCACTGCTCACGTTACAAACATCTTTCTGCTTAAAGTTGGCTGACAAACGTGTTGTTATATTAACTCTTTACTTAGAGATGATGATGGGCAAATGAAGGTTTCTTTTTTAAAGTGCTGGAGCTTGTTTTAATAAAAGATCGAAGCTTACTTTTACTGGACTTTTTCAACACAGCTTTCTTTGGCTCCCTCTACTGGTTAAAAATATGACTGCAGCATGAAATAAAGGGGTCTGGTGGGTGAGAGGACAGTTGTTGGTTTAAATCCCGAGACATTTCTGTCTCACATCGAGTTTCCATTGTACTGATTGAACATATTTTATTCATGAACTCAGATAAAACATCTAATTCTCAACACAACAGCAGTTCAAAATGTGATGCAGAGCTCCAGCTCTTTACATCATGAACAAGTTTGTTTGTTGAGACATCAGATTGTAATTTATGTACACAAACTGAATCTGAATCTAACTCTGTCCTCTTTCTTGAGATAATACAGTGGTGATAATGGACTTCTAAACCAAACACAAACAACACATCAGGTGTTTGTTTCTCTGTTGTTTACCTGCTGTTTGTTTCTCTGTTGTTTACCTGCTTCTCTGTATTTTACCTGCTGTTTGTTTCTCTGTTGTTTGCCTGCTGTTTGTTTCTCTGTTGTTTACCTGCTGTTTGTTTCTCTGTTGTTTACCTGCTGTTTGTTTCACTGTTGTTTACCTGCTGTTTGTTGCTCTGTTTGCCTGCTGTTTTTTTCTGTGTTGTTTACCTGCGGTTTGTTTCTCTGTTGTTTACCTGCTTCTCTGTATTTTACCTGCTGTTTGTTTCTCTGTCGTTTGCCTGCTGTTTGTTTATCTGTTGTTTACCTGCTGTTTGTTTCTCTGTTGTTTACCTGCTGTTTGTTTCACTGTTGTTTACCTGCTGTTTGTTGCTCTGTTTGCCTGCTGTTTTTTTCTGTGTTGTTTACCTGCTGTTTGTTTCTGTTGTTTACCTGCTGTTTGTTTCTCTGTTGTTTGCCTGCTGTTTGTTTATCTGTTGTTTACCTGCTGTTTGTTTCTCTGTTGTTTAACTGCTGTTTGTTTCTCTGTTGTTTGCCTGCTGTTTGTTTATCTGTTGTTTACCTGCTGTTTGTTTCTCTGTTGTTTACCTGCTGTTTGTTTCACTGTTGTTTACCTGCTGTTTGTTGCTCTGTTTGCCTGCTGTTTTTTTCTGTGTTGTTTACCTGCTGTTTGTTTCTGTGTTGTTTAGCTACTGTTTGTTTATCTGTTGTTTGCCTGCTGTTTGTTTCTCTGTTGTTTACCTGTTGTTTGCCTGCTGTTTTTTTCTGTTGTTTACCTGCGGTTTTTTGCTGTTGTTAACCTGCTGTTTGTTTCTGTGTTGTTTACCTGCTGTTTGTTTTTGTGTTGTTTACCTGCTTTTGTTGTTGTTGTTGTTGTTGTTGTTGTTGTTGTTGTTGTTGTTGTTGTTAACTGTTTTTTCTGTGTAGTTTACCTGCAGTTTTTCTGTGTTGTTTACCTGCTGTTGGTTTCTCTGTTGTTTACCTGCTGTTTGTTTCTCTGTTGTTTACCTGCTGTTGGTTTTTCTGTTGTTTACCTGCTGTTTGTTTCTCTGTTGTTTACCTGCTGTTGGTTTTTATGTTATTTACCTGCTGTTGTTTCTCTGTTATTTACCTGCTGTTTGTTTTTCTGTTGTTTACCTGCTGTTTTTTTCTCTGTTCTTTATCTGCTGTTTGTTTCTCTGTTGTTTACCTGCCGTTTGTTTCTCTGTTGTTTATCTGCTGTTTGTTTCTCTGTTGTTTACCTGCTTCACTGTTGTTTACCTGCTGTTTGTTTCTCTGTTGTTTACGTGCTGTTTGTTTCTATGTTGTTTACCTGCTGTTTTCTCTGTTGTTTACCTGCTGTTTGTTTCTGTGTTGTTTACCTGCTGTTTATTTTTGTGTTGTTTACCTGCCGTTTTTTCTGTGTTGTTTACCTGCTGTTTTTTCTGTGTTGTTTACCTGCTGTTTGTTTCTGTGTTGTTTACCTGCTGTTTGTTTTCTGTGTTGTTTACCTGCTGTTTGTTTTTCTGTTGTTTACCTGCTGTTTTTTTCTGTTGTTTACCCGCTGTTTCTTTCTATGTTGTTTACCTGCTGTTTGTTTCTTTGTTGTTTACCTGCTGTTTGTTTCTGTGTTGTTTACCTGCTGTTTGTTTCTGTGTTGTTTACCTGCTGTTTGTTTCACTGTTGTTTACCTGCTGTTTGTTGCTCTGTTTGCCTGCTGTTTTTTTCTGTGTTGTTTACCTGCGGTTTGTTTCTCTGTTGTTTACCTGCTTCTCTGTATTTTACCTGCTGTTTGTTTCTCTGTCGTTTGCCTGCTGTTTGTTTATCTGTTGTTTACCTGCTGTTTGTTTCTCTGTTGTTTACCTGCTGTTTGTTTCACTGTTGTTTACCTGCTGTTTGTTGCTCTGTTTGCCTGCTGTTTTTTTCTGTGTTGTTTACCTGCTGTTTGTTTCTGTTGTTTACCTGCTGTTTGTTTCTCAGTTGTTTGCCTGCTGTTTGTTTATCTGTTGTTTACCTGCTGTTTGTTTCTCTGTTGTTTAACTGCTGTTTGTTTCTCTGTTGTTTGCCTGCTGTTTGTTTATCTGTTGTTTACCTGCTGTTTGTTTCTCTGTTGTTTACCTGCTGTTTGTTTCACTGTTGTTTACCTGCTGTTTGTTGCTCTGTTTGCCTGCTGTTTTTTTCTGTGTTGTTTACCTGCTGTTTGTTTCTGTGTTGTTTAGCTACTGTTTGTTTATCTGTTGTTTGCCTGCTGTTTGTTTCTCTGTTGTTTACCTGTTGTTTGCCTGCTGTTTTTTTCTGTTGTTTACCTGCGGTTTTTTGCTGTTGTTTACCTGCTGTTTGTTTCTGTGTTGTTTACCTGCTTTTGTTGTTGTTGTTGTTGTTGTTGTTGTTGTTGTTGTTGTTGTTGTTGTTGTTGTTGTTGTTGTTAACTGTTTTTTCTGTGTAGTTTACCTGCAGTTTTTCTGTGTTGTTTACCTGCTGTTGGTTTCTCTGTTGTTTACCTGCTGTTTGTTTCTCTGTTGTTTACCTGCTGTTGGTTTTTCTGTTGTTTACCTGCTGTTTGTTTCTCTGTTGTTTACCTGCTGTTGGTTTTTATGTTATTTACCTGCTGTTGTTTCTCTGTTATTTACCTGCTGTTTGTTTTTCTGTTGTTTACCTGCTGTTTTTTTCTCTGTTCTTTATCTGCTGTTTGTTTCTCTGTTGTTTACCTGCCGTTTGTTTCTCTGTTGTTTATCTGCTGTTTGTTTCTCTGTTGTTTACCTGCTTCACTGTTGTTTACCTGCTGTTTGTTTCTCTGTTGTTTACGTGCTGTTTGTTTCTATGTTGTTTACCTGCTGTTTTCTCTGTTGTTTACCTGCTGTTTGTTTCTGTGTTGTTTACCTGCTGTTTATTTTTGTGTTGTTTACCTGCCGTTTTTTCTGTGTTGTTTACCTGCTGTTTTTTCTGTGTTGTTTACCTGCTGTTTGTTTCTGTGTTGTTTACCTGCTGTTTGTTTTCTGTGTTGTTTACCTGCTGTTTGTTTTTCTGTTGTTTACCTGCTGTTTTTTTCTGTTGTTTACCCGCTGTTTCTTTCTATGTTGTTTACCTGCTGTTTGTTTCTTTGTTGTTTACCTGCTGTTTGTTTCTGTGTTGTTTACCTGCTGTTTGTTTCTGTGTTGTTTACCTGCTGTTTGTTTCTGTGTTGTTTACCTGTTGTTTGTTTCTCTGTTGTTTACCTGCTGTTTCTTTCTGTGTTGTTTACCTGCTGTTTGTTTCTGTGTTGTTTACCTGCTGTTTGTTTCACTGTTGTTTACCTGCTGTTTTTTTCTGTGTTGTTTACCTGTTGTTTACCTGCAGTTTTTTCTGTTGTTTACCTGCTGTTTGTTTTTCTGTTGTTTGCCTTCTGTTTGTTTCTCTGTTGTTTACCTGCTGTTTGTTTCTCTGTTGTTTACCTGCTGTTTTTTTTCGGTGTTGTTTACCTGTTGTTTACCTGCTGTTTTTTCTGTTGTTTACCTGCAGTTTTTTTCTGTTGTTTACCTGCTGTTGTTTTCTGTGTTGTTTACCTGCTGTTTGTTTTTGTGTTGTTTACCTGCTGTTTTTGTTGTTGTTGTTTACAGTTTTTTCTGTGTAGTTTACCTGCTGTTTTTTCTGTGTTGTTTACCTGCTGTTTGTTTCTGTGTTGTTTACCTGCTGTTTGTTTCTCTGTTGTTTACCTGCTGTTTGTTTCTCTGTTGTCTGCCTGCTGTTTGTTTTTCTGTTGTTTACCTGCTGTTTGTTTCTGTGTTGTTTACTTGCTGTTTGTTTCTCTGTTGTTTACCTGCTGTTTGTTTATCTGTTGTTTGCCTGCTGTTTGTTTTTCTGTTGTTTGCCTACTGTTTGTTTTTCTGTTGTTTACCTGCTGTTTGTTTTTCTGTTTTTTACCTGCTGTTTCTTTCTCTGTTGTTTACCTGCTGTTTGTTTATCTGTTGTTTACCTGCTGTTTGTTTCTCTGTTGTCTGCCTGCTGTTTGTTTCTCTGTTGTCTGCCTGCTGTTTGTTTTTCTGTTGTTTACCTGCTGTTTGTTTCTGTGTTGTTTACCTGCTGTTTGTTTTTCTGTTGTTTACCTGCTGTTTGTTTATCTGTTGTTTGCCTGCTGTTTGTTTATCTGTTGTTTGCCTGCTGTTTGTTTCTCGGTTGTTTACCTGCTGTTTCTTTCTATGTTGTTTACCTGCTGTTTGTTTCTCGGTTGTTTACCTGCTGTTTCTTTCTATGTTGTTTACCTGCTGTTTGTTTCTGTGTTGTTTACCTGCTGTTTGTTTCTCTGTTGTTTACCTGCTGTTTTTTTTCTGTGTTGTTTACCTGTTGTTTACCTGCTGTTTTTTTCTGTTGTTCACCTGCAGTTTTTTTCTGTTGTTTACCTGCTGTTTGTTTTTCTGTTGTTTGCCTTCTGTTTGTTTCTCTGTTGTTTACCTGCTGTTTGTTTCTCTGTTGTTTACCTGCTTTTTTTTCTGTGTTGTTTACCTGTTGTTTACGTGCTGTTTTTTCTGTTGTTTACCTGCAGTTTTTTTCTGTTGTTTACCTGCTGTTTGTTTCTGTGTTGTTTACCTGCTTTTTGTTTTTGTGTTGTTTACCTGCTGTTTTTGTTGTTGTTGTTTACTGTTTTTTTCTGTGTAGTTTACCTGCTGTTTTTTCTGTGTTGTTTACCTGCTGTTTGTTTCTGTGTTGTTTACCTGCTGTTTGTTTCTGTGTTGTTTACCTGCTGTTTGTTTTTCTGTTGTTTACCTGCTGTTTTTTCTGTGTTGTTTACCTGCTGTTTGTTTCCGTGTTGTTTTCCTGCTGTTTGTTTCTGTGTTGTTTACCTGCTGTTTGTTTCTGTGTTGTTTACCTACTGTTTGTTTCTGTGTTGTTTACCTGCTGTTTGTTTCTGTGTTGTTTGCCTGCTGTTTGTTTTTCTGTTGTTTACCTACAATTTGTTTATCTGTTGTTTGCCTGCTGTTTGTTTCTCTGTTGTTTGCCTGCTGTTTGTGTTTCTGTTGTTTACCTGCTGTTTGTTTTTCTGTTGTTTACCTGCTGTTTGTTTATCTGTTGTTTGCCTGCTGTTTGTTTCTCTGTTGTTTGCCTGCTGTTTGTTTTTCTGTTGTTTACCTGCTGTTTGTTTTTCTGTTGTTTACCTGCTGTTTGTTTCTCTGTTGTTTACCTGCTGTTTGTTTTTCTGTTGTTTACCTGCTGTTTCTTTATCTGTTGTTTACCTGCTGTTTGTTTCTCTGTTGTTTACCTGCTGTTTGTTTCTCTGTTGTTTGCCTGCTGTTTGTTTCTCTGTTGTTTGCCTGCTGTTTGTTTTTCTGTTGTTTACCTGCTGTTTCTTTCTCTGTTGTTTGCCTGCTGTTTGTGTCTCTGTTGTTTGCCTGCTGTTTGTTTTTCTGTTGTTTACCTGCTGTTTGTTTCTGTGTTGTTTACCTGCTTTTTGTTTATGTGTTGTTTACCTGCTGTTTGTTTCTCTGTTGTCTGCCTGCTGTTGGTTTTTCTGTTGTTTACCTGCTGTTTGTTTTTCTGTTGTTTACCTGCTGTTTGTTTCTGTGTTGTTTACCTGCTGTTTGTTTCTGTGTTGTTTACCTGCTGTTTGTTTATCTGTTGTTTGCTTGCTGTTTGTTTCTCTGTTGTTTGCCTGCTGTTTGTTTTTCTGTTGTTTACCTGCTGTTTGTTTTTCTGTTTTTTACCTGCTGTTTGTTTCTGTGTTGTTTACCTGCTGTTTGTTTATCTGTTGTTTACCTGCTGTTTGTTTCTCTGTTGTCTGCCTGCTGTTTGGTTTTCTGTTGTTTACCTGCTGTTTGTTTCTGTGTTGTTTACCTGCTGTTTGTTTATCTGTTGTTTGCCCGCTGTTTGTTTCTCTGTTGTTTACCTGCTGTTAGTTGTTCTGTTGTTTACCTGCTGTTTTTTCCTGTTGTTTACCTGCTGTTTGTTTATCTGTTGTTTGCCTGCTGTTTGTTTCTCTGTTGTTTGCCTGCTGTTTGTTTTTCTGTTGTTTACATAATGTTTGTTTTTCTGTTGTTTACCTGCTGTTTCTTTATCTGTTGTTTGCCTGCTGTTTTTTTCTCTGTTGTTTACCTGCTGTTTGTTTATCTGTTGTTTGCCTACTGTTTGTTTCTCCGTTGTTTGCCTGCTGTTTGTTTTTCTGTTGTTTACCTGCTGTTTGTTTTTCTGTTGTTTACCTGCTGTTTGTTTCTCTGTTGTTTGCCTGCTGTTTGTTTCTCTGTTGTTTGCCTGCTGTTTGTTTTGCTGTTGTTTACCTGCTGTTTGTTTCTGTGTTGTTTACCTGCTGTTTGTTTCTCTGTTGTTTACCTGCTGTTTGTTTCTCTGTTGTCTGCCTGCTGTTTGTTTTTCTGTTGTTTACCTGCTGTTTGTTTCTGTTGTTTACCTGCTGTTTGTTTCTCTGTTGTTTACCTGCTGTTTGTTTATCTGTTGTTTGCCTGCTGTTTGTTTCTCTGTTGTTTACCTGCTGTTTGTTTTTCTGTTGTTTACCTGCTGTTTTTTTTTCTGTTTTTTACCTGCTGTTTGTTTCTCTGTTGTTTACCTACTGTTTGTTTATCTGTTGTTTACCTGCTGTTTGTTTCTGTGTTGTCTGCCTGCTGTTTGTTTTTCTGTTGTTTACCTGCTGTTTGTTTTTCAGTTGTTTACCTGCTGTTTGTTTCTGTGTTGTTTACCTGCTGTTTGTTTCTGTGTTGTTTACCTGCTGTTTGTTTCTGTGTTGTTTACCTGCAGTTTGTTTATCTGTTGTTTGCCTGCTGTTTGTTTCTCTGTTGTTTGCCTGCTGTTTGTTTTTCTGTTGTTTACCTGCTGTTTGTTTCTCTGTTGTTTACCTGCTGTTTGTTTCTCTGTTGTCTGCCTGCTGTTTGTTTTTCTTTTGTTTACCTGCTGTTTGCTTCTGTGTTGTTTACCTGCTGTTGGTTTTTCTGTTGTTTACCTGCTGTTTGTTTCTGTGTTGTTTACCTGCTGTTTGTTTCTCTGTTGTTTACCTGCTGTTTGTTTCTCTGTTGTCTGCCTGCTGTTTGTTTTTCTGTTGTTTACCTGCTGTTTGCTTCTGTGTTGTTTACCTGCTGTTTGTTTCTCTGTTGTTTACCTACTGTTTGTTTATCTGTTGTTTGCCTGCTGTTTGTTTCTCTGTTGTTTGCCTGCTGTTTTTTTCCTGTTGTTTACCTGCTGTTTTTTTTCTTCTGTTTTTTAACTGCTGTTTGTTTCTCTGTTGTTTACCTGTTGTTTACCTGCTGTTTGTTTCTCTGTTGTCTGCCTGCTGTTTGTTTTTCTGTTGTTTACCTGCTGTTTTTTTTCTCTGTTGTTTACCTGCTGTTTGTTTATCTGTTGTTTGCCTGCTGTTTGTTTATCTGTTGTTTGCCTGCTGTTTGTTTCTCTGTTTACCTGCTGTTTCTTTCTGTGTTGTTTACCTGCTGTTTGTTTCTGCGTTGTTTACCTGCTGTTTGTTTCTCTGTTGTTTACCTGATGTTTTTTTCTGTGTTGTTTACCTGTTGTTTACCTGCTTTTTTTCTTTTGTTTACCTGCAGTTTTTTTCTGTTGTTTACCTGCTGTTTGTTTTTCTGTTGTTTGCCTTCTGTTTGTTTCTCTGTTGTTTACCTGCTGTTTATTTCTCTGTTGTTTACCTGCTGTTTTTTTCTGTGTTGTTTACCTGTTGTTTACCTGCTGTTTTTTCTGTTGTTTACCTGCTGTTTGTTTCTGTGTTGTTTACCTGCTGTTTGTTTTTGTGTTGTTTACCTGCTGTTTTTGTTGTTGTTTACTGTTTTTTCTGTGTAGTTTACCTGCTGTTTGTTTCTGTGTTGTTTACCTGCTGTTTGTTTCTGTGTTGTTTACCTNAGTCCACCGCCAGGTGGATCAGTCCACCACCAGGTGGATCAGTCCACCCGCAGGAGAACTTCAGCTGCTGAGTCAGTCATATTGATGCCCCCTCCCTGCTCTACAGTCAAACTAACACCCAGGTTCTGTCTATCAGCAGATGCAGCAGGGCAGGACTGGTCCTCCTAGGAGCTCCTCCACCACAGGCTGCCTTCCCCTGAATCACATCGGTGCAGCTGCAGGTGGAAGTGAGGCTTCACAATGGCTACAGGAACAGGAAGTGAGCTCCCACAGCTGTGTGTGTGTGTGTTTGTGAGAGGGTGAGGGTAAGGGTGAGAGAGCACTTCCTCCTACACGAGGTGGAGGTGTGTGGTGTTGTCAGTGTGAGCCGTTGTGGATCAGGTAGGTTCTGGTTTTAATGGGGTTATTTCTGTCTGTGGGTGTTGTACTGGTTCTGGAAGGACTCTGAAGAACTTTGGGTTAATTATTTTTAGTCATTATTTTGATTACCACCTAGAAGTTGTGCTGGGTTGAATGTTTCTATAGCTGTCTTCAAATCAGTCCGTCTTACAGTTATGGAGGTCAGACTGTAGCTGAGAGTCATCCACAAGACATACTGTGATACTGTATATGAAAAATTGTTTCTGAAGGTACATCTTCATGATTTCTCCTCAGAGGATGACCCGGGTCTTAAAATCTGGCAGTCCTACAAGGAGTGCCAAGCTTGTCTTGTTTCTGTGTTCCTTCCAGGCCTGATTCCCAGTCAGTGCTGATTGACTTGTTTTTGGGGTTAAGCTCACAGAACCGCCAAGGATGAGTTCTGTCCGGACCTTCTACCTGTTCTACCTGCTGAGCCTGGTCCTGGGCGTGGCCTGTGTGGTGTGTGTATGTGTGTGGAACAGCCAGTGGCGCGGTGGCTTCTCCTGGGACAGATCGGCCCTGCAGTTCAACTGGCACCCCGTCCTGATGGTGACCGCCATGGTGGTGCTGTATGGCTACGGTTGGTGGACTTTTCTGTTCCTGGTTTTGGTTCCTCCTTCTGACATGTCGGGTATATTTCTGGAAGTGCAGAGGTGTTTTTATGCCTCAGTAACATGACAGCCAGCTGATGTCTGCAGCTGTTGTAAGGGTTCAGTCATCAAAATGTGTCATTACCATGGTACAGGGTTTACTGGACGTTCATGTACAAACTGGATTCCAAAAAAGTTGGGACACTAAACAAATTGTGAATAAAAACTGAATGCAATGATGTGGAGGTGCCAACATCTAATATTTTATTCAGAATAGAACACAAATCACAGATCAAAAGTTTAAACTGAGAGAATGTATCATTTTAAGGGAAAAATATGTTGTTTCAAAATTTCATGGCGTCAACAAATCCCAAAAAAGTTGGGACAAGTCCATTTTTACCACTGTGTGGCATCCCCCCTTCTTCTTACAACACTCAACAGACGTCTGGGGACAGAGGAGACCAGTTTCTCAAGTTTAGAAATAGGAATGCTCTCCCATTCATGTCTAATACAGGCCTCTAACTGTTCAATCGTCTTGGGCCTTCTTTGTCGCACCTTCCTCTTTATGATGCACCAAATGTTCTCTATAGGTGAAAGATCTGGACTGCAGGCTGGACATTTCAGTACCTGGATCCTTCTCCTACGTAGCCATGATGTTGTGATTGCTGCAGAATGTGGTCTGGCATTATCTTGTTGAAAAATGCAGGGTCTTCCCTGAAAGAGATGACGTCTAGATGGAGCATATGTTGTTCTAGAACCTGAACATAGTTCTCTGCATTAATGGTGCCTTTCCAGACATGCAAGCTGCCCATGCCACAAGCGCTCATGCAACCCCATACCATCAGTGATGCAGGCTTCTGAACGGAGCGTTGATAACAACTTGGGCTATCCTTGTCCTCTCTGGTCCGGATGACATGGCGTCCCAGTGTTCCATAAAGAACTTCAAATTGTGACTCATCTGACCACAGAACAGTCTTCCATTTTGCCACACTCCATTTTAAATGACCCCTGGCCCAGTGCAAATGTCTGAGCTTGTGGAGCTTGCTTAGAAATGGCTTCCTCTTTGCACTGTAGAGTTTCAGCTGGCAACGGCGGATGGCACGGTGGATTGTGTTCACTGACAATGCTTTCTGGAAGTATTCCTGAGCCCATTCTGTTATTTCCTTGACAGTGGCATTCCTGTTTGAGGTGCAGTGACGTTTAAGGGCCCGGAGATCACGAGCATCCAGTAGAGTTTTACGGCCTTGACCCTTACGCACAGCGATTGTTCCAGATTCTCTGAATCTTTTGATGATGTTATGCACGGTTGATGATGATAACTTAAAGGGGACCACATATTCAAAATTCACTTTTTAATGTTTTTTGTACTCAACTTTGGGTATGTACTTCATAAAAAAACAGTCCTAGTGCCAAAAAAATGCACCCAGTGGTTTATTTACTCTAAGTATATTTATTTATCTTGGATAGAAACACTTCGTTTCCCACTTCCTGCGGTTTGTGACGTCACAAACCGCAGCCACAACCCACCTCAAACCTGAGTCCAGCCCCTCACCTAGCAACCCCTGGTGATGCTCCACCCACTTCAGTATAAAAGACGTCACGGTTGCCGAGCAGTTTAGGAGCTGACCCGGCGGTCATTTATTTATTTATTCATTTATTTAGCCCCCGGGGGGCTAGGGGCTTGCCCTGCTCCAGCCACGCAGCACATCTTGAGTAAAACCAGAATGTTTTATTACCTTGTTTGAACTCTGTCTCGTTGAAACTGTGCACACACACACTCTCGCGGGGCGACAGTCTGTAACGTACAAGCACCACTGATCGATATACTTTTCAGATTAGCAACTTATTTAGTTTAAGAATACTTTTCACTTCATCAAAATCTAATCAAAACTTCAGCGTTCTAAAAGTAGGTGGTTGTATTTGTTTCTTATACGATGAAGGACTGCTTTTTGCATAACTGCCAGGTTGGCCGAGAGGTAAAGAACTGGACTGGCACCCGAAGGACCGGGGTTCGCTTCCCGGTCATGGCATTTTTTTTTTAAGCCTTTTGTTTCGGAGAGATTTCATGTGTACAGCACTTTGTTGCAGCTGTGGTTGTTTTAAATGGCTTTATAAATAAAGTATAATTGTTATTTTTACGTTTTAGTTCAATTTTTAGCGATCGCTCCCAACACGCAGCCGGCAGAGAAATAAAACGAGCAGACCGCCGGCGAAGACACCATCTGCGTGAGGGAGCTGCTGGGAGCTACTGGCTTTTGAGGTCCGGGGGTCCGGTCAGAGGTTGCCTCATGCGGATAAATTAACTGGAGACACTCGGTGAACTTTGTGTGTGTGTGGACTGAAGCAGCGATCGCTCCCAAAAGCGCCGCATGCAACGAGCGGAGCTAGCACCGTCCGCTCGGAGGAGGAAAAGCTATCATTAGCCTCGGAGGTGGGCTAATGCTAAAAGGAGCAGCAAATGGCGGCGCGCGCAGACGGCTTTCGGTAAGTTATCTTAAGCTAGCACTAACAGTAAGTCAAATGAGTAATAAAAAAAGAGCTAATTTTAAAACAACAACATATTAGAGATACTGGCTTTTACAGAGGGCGTAGTTAATGTAAACAGATCTTTGTAGGGCGTGGCTTTCAGACCTCATTATCATAAACTGGTCGTTTTGAACGGAAGTGAAATCTGGCAGAATTAGAAAGGGGATATTTTATTATCTAAGCATTATTTTGTGTATAAAATTGAATGAAAATGGTCTGGATAGCTCACATATACACCACAAAAAATTATATGACCTACATTTGGTCCCCTTTAAAAGTCTTTGCTATTTTACGCTGGTTAACACCATTCTGTTATTGCTGCACTATCTTTCTGCACAACAATGGTGGAATTGGTGATCCTCTTACCATCTTGGCTTCTGAGACACACTGACACTCTGAGAAGCTCTTTTTATACCCAATCATGTTGTCAATTGACCTAATTAGTGTTAATTGTTCTTCCAGCTGTTCGTTATATGCTCAATTTCCTTTTTCCAGCCACTTATTGCTACTTGTCCCAACTTTTTTGGAATTTGTTGACGCTGTGAAATTTTGAATCAACATATTTTTTCTTTAAATGTTACTCAGATTAAACTTTTCATCTGTCATCTATGTTCTGTTACGAATAAAATATTGACATTTTCCTTCTCCACATCATTGCATTCAGTTTTTATTCACAGTTTGTTTAGTAATCAACACTGCCTGTATTAGACATGAATGGGAGAGCATTCCTATTTCTAAACTTGAGAAACTGGTCTCCTCTGTCCCCAGACGTCTGTTGAGTGTTGTAAGAAGAAGGGGGGATGCCACACAGTGGTAAAAATGGACTTGTCCCAACTTTTTTGGGATTTGTTGACGCCATGAAATTTTGAAACAACATATTTTCCCTTAAAATGATACATTCTCTCAGTTTAAACTTTTGATTTGTGATTTGTGTTCTATTCTGAATAAAATATTAGATGTTGGCACCTCCACATCATTGCATTCAGTTTTTATTCACAATTTGTTTGGTGTCCCAACTTTTTTGGAATCCGGTTTGTACCATGGTACAGGTTACACTGGACAGTCATGTTCCATGGAACAGGGCTTACTGGACGTTAATGTACCATGGTACAGGGTTTACTGGACGTTCATGTACGATGGTACAGGGTTTACTGGACGTTCATGTACCATGGTACAGGGTTTACTGGACGTTCATGTACCACGGTACAGGGTTTACTGGACGTTCATGTACCATGGTACACGGTCTACTGGACATTCATGTACCATGGTACAGGCTACACTGGACGTTCATGTACCATGGTACAGGGTTTACTGGATGCTCATTTCCCATGGGACAGGTTACATTGGACGTTCATGTACCATACTACAGGGTTTACTGGAAGTTCATGTACCATGGTATAAGTTTTACTGGACGTTCATGTACCATGGTACAGGTTACACTGGACAGTCATGTTCCATGGAACAGGGTTTACTGGACGTTCATGTACCATGGTACAGGTTACACTGGACAGTCATGTTCCATGGAACAGGGTTTACTGGACGTTCANCAGAAGGCGGAGTTTTGAACGATGTCGACTGACGTCGTCATTCAAAATGGCTGCCGCCACGAACGAATTTTCATCAAAACAAGGTAAAAAACTATTATTTCTCTGCTGAGAAAAAATATATTTCACCGCTGACGTTATATCAGAAGTGTTCCTGAGCTTAACAGTTCCTAAATCAATTCACGAAATGGTCAAATCTGCTGGATATTAAATAGTTTCGGTTTGATATTTTCCAAACAGCCTCGGGTGCGCTACGAAAATAAATGATAAAAAATCGAATTTTATCTCAAATGTTTCATCTAGGCCAACAGTCAGTAAATTAAAGACATATAATTACACACTGGTGGCAGAAAAAATATCCACCGAGTGGTTTCTGAGCAATTTATCTGAATAGCCTGGACCTCACCAGACTAAACTAACAAAACTCTGCCTCCTGTTCTCTGATTGGTCCATTCAAAAATCTCCAGGAGAAATCGTTGTCTATGGCAGAGATGCCAGACCCTAGTCCAAAGCGAAGTGAAGGACAAGGGTCTGGTTTAAACCAGGCTAATGAGCTCTCGTTTTTTTATTAAATTATTTATTCATTTTACAAATTAAAATAAAATAAAAAACATAAAGGATAATGGAAAATAAAACCATTTCATAAATTTGTGAAAGAATTAAAATACAGTACATAAAATGAAAGGTGGCAGAAAGAAGAAAATTTTCTTATTTTGTCTGCCCCTTTTAAAAAAAATAAAAAACCAAACAATTTCAAACAATCAATTTAAACAATAATCCTCCAGAAACAACAGACCAATTTAGTAACATTTCACACTCAATAATTAAATACATTTGAATGCTTTAGTACTGTACTTTGTTAGCAGTTTAGATTTGATAATTTTTGGGAATTTAATCAGAGTTAATATCTTTAACATCATTTTCCAAAACATTCCACAATTCCACTCCCTTTACTGAAATAAACTAACTGAACTTTTCTTTGTAAAAAGGACTTTTCACAGAACAGAACAGAACAGAGTTAGTTAGCACATCTGCTAAAGTCTCACCAGCATCCAGCTCGACGTCGTAGGTGGGAATGGGGTCAAGGGTCAACCTGTAACTCTCAAACTTCGGGTCCAGGAGGTCCCTGTTGACCTTTAAGGTGTAATTAGACGAAGCCATGAGTCTAAACTTCAGTTATTTTTATTAGCACGTGAATCAGCGTCCGAGCTGCAGGACAATAACAAATGGCAGCGGGAAAACACGTTTCCTGTTTAAATCTCACACGGACACATTTTACAGCGGACCTCGCGGAGCATCATGGGAACTTGAGTTTTTTTAACAAAGGGTTTTCTCATGAAACATAGTTATTTTTGACAGATTTTTTTAATTTAGCGCACATTTATTGGTGATTTTATTCCATTTAAAATTATAACAGGCCTTTCTTTTTTTTTAAACAAAAAGTAATTTATCGTCAATCGGTTCTGGGCGGAACCATTAATGTTTGAGACGGTACTGATTTGATGTTACCCCGCTGGTCCCTCAAACAAAGGTAAGATATTTAGGTGTACTTTCTTCATGCTGTGGGCTGACTCTGTCCGCGTTCATGTGCGTGTTCTGTTCGGAGCAGACCATGAATAAAGACTACCAGCTGAGAGCCGCCATCAACCAGAAGCTCATAGAGATGGGGGAGCGAGAGAGGCGAGTCTTCTCATCATCCTCATCCTCCTCATCATCCAGAGGAGCAAAGTCCCATCAGTTTCTCATGTTTCCTGTGAAATGTGTGTGTGCAGGCTGAAGGAGCTGCTCAGGGCCAAACTGGTGGAGTGTGGCTGGAAGGACCAGCTGAAAGCTCACTGCAAAGGTAAATCCACACACACATAACTAATAAATAAAATGATGTCACCATCATTTTACTTTTATATATTTGCTCACTGCAAAGGTAAATCCACACACACATAACTAATAAATAAAATGATGTAACAATCATTTTACTTTTATATATTTGCTCACTGCAAAGGTAAATCCACACACACATAACTAATAAATAAAATGATGTCACCATCATTTTACTTTTATATATTTGCTCACTGCAAAGGTAAATCCACACACACATAACTAATAAATAAAATGATGTCACCATCATTTTACTTTTATATATTTGCTCACTGCAAAGGTAAATCCACACACACATAACTAATAAATAAAATGATGTAACCATCATTTTACTTTTATATATTTGCTCACTGCAAAGGTAAATCCACACACACATAACTAATAAATAAAATGATGTCACCATCATTTTACTTTTATATATTTGCTCACTGCAAAGGTAAATCCACACACACATAACTAATAAGTAAAATTATGTAACCATCATTTTACTTTTATATTTTTGCTCACTGCAAAGGTAAATCCACACACACATAACTAATAAGTAAAATTATGTAACCATCATTTTACTTTTATATTTTTGCTCACTGCAAAGGTAAATACACACACACACATAACTAATAAATAAAATTATGTAACCATCATTTTACTTTTATATATTTACATATGAGGCTGAAGCTTCTGATGAGACTGATGTGTAAACATTCTTCAGAGATGTTAGGGTTAAGACCACCTGCCACATGTTTTTAAGAAAAGCACTAAAATGTGTTTACGTAAAGAAATGAAAAAAATAAAGGTTTTTACAAACACTGTTTAAAAAAAAAAAGTCCATTTAATTTAGAATAATTTAGTCCAGATTTGAACCCTTGTAGTTTTTAAACTGGACCAGTTCCAATGTGGTCCAGACACAAAAAAAAGCCCCTTTAATTTCACAAATAAATTAAAGTTTCACAAATAAACTGAGTTTGAAAGGATCTGATTTTAGTCCAGGTTTGAACAGTCAGATCAAAGATGGCCCAGACCAGAGAACTTCTGTGGAATGGACCTTTAGAAGGACCTTCACCTCCATAAAGTCATCTGGTTTAACTCGAGACCAAATCACACTGTGTCATTATGAACTGAACCAGACTGGAAACACTGGTTCCTGCTCCTGGTCCAGCAGCTCTAGAACCTCCTTTAACAACAGGAACTCTGTCTGGGTTTTCTGCACAAGCCTGTCACATGGTTGTGGAGGAGCTTTGGCCCACTCTTCTTTCCAGCGTTGCTTCAGCTCTCTGTAGGTCTCACCACAACGTTTCAGACCAGCTGAGATTCTGGACCTACACTGGTCCATTGTTGTTTTTTTCTTTTTGAGTCCTTATGTTGTAATCAGCTGCTGTGTTGGGATCACTGTCCTGGTTCATACCATACCACTTTATTTATAGAGCGCCTTAAACAGCGACAAGGCCAACCAAAGTGCTGTACAAACAAACAAACAAACAAACAAACAACGGGCAACACACACACTGAAGTACAAAACAAAAGACATAAAAACATGGCAGATAATAAATATAACGACCAAACACAAATCAGCTGGTGTTGAAAGCAACAGAATAGTAATGGGTCTTTAAACAGGATTTGAAAACTGAGAGGGAGGGGCCTGTCTGACGAGCAGAGGTAACTCGTTCCAGAGTCTTGGTCCTGCTAAAGAGAACGCCCTGTCACTTCTGCGTTTAAGACGAGTCCCTGGAACTGTGAGAAGTAACTGGTCCACTGACCTCAGAGCACGTGGTGGGACATACGGGTGTATCAAATCAGAGAGATAGGCGGGGGCGAGACTGTTCAGTGACTTGTAGACATACAGGAGAATTTTGAACTGGATTTGAAGATGAACCAGTGCAGGGAGGCCAAGACTGGTGTAATGAGCTCTCTTTTGCCTGTACTGGCTAAAAATCGGACTGCTGCGTTCTGGATCAGTTGTAGTCGTGCAATAATAATAATAATAATCATCATTTTATTTAAAAGCGCCTTTCAGGACACTCAAGGACACTGGGTGGTTCAGTCAGACCACAATGGTGGTCTGACTGATATCAAACAGGAGTGAATTGCAGTAATCAAGCCTAGATGTAATAAATGCATGAATTACTGTCTCCAAGTTATTTTTTGATAATATGGGCTTTGGCTTAGACAGTCGCCTCAGCTGGGAAAAACAGGATTTAATGATCATGTTTACATGACTGTTGAGTTTCATGGAAGGATCCATTATCACTCCCAGATTTGTGACTTTTTGTTTTTCAGACAGGGCTAGAGCAGAAAGGTTGATGCAGTGGTTCGAGGTTGTGTCATTGGGAAGGAACAATATGGCTTCAGACTTCTTTCATTGAAACTTAAGAAATTTAAAGCCATCCAGTCCCTGATGTCAGCCAGGCAGTCGAGCAGAGGTTGAATAGAGCATGTACCATTGTGTCTTAGGGGGAAGTAAATTTGACAGTCATCGGCATAGAAGGGAAAAGGTATGTTGTGTTTCCGGAAAATAGCACCGAGTGGCAGCAGGTATAAGGAGAACAAGAGAGGACCCAGGATGGACCCCTGCGGAACCCCCCATTTAAGTGCTGCTGCTTTTTATGTCTACTGACCGAGTTTACTGAGTCCTGCAGCCTGAGGCTGCCTCTTTTTTTTACTCAGCTAATCAGGCTTGATTGGCTGAGCTACATTCACCTGCTGGCTCCCTCCCTTTTATAAGCTGGGAGCAAAAGCCAGAACGGTGTGGAGGTTTGGATTGTTAGAGGACGTTTGAGAGTACAGGTTGGTAGATTAATCCACCCTCCCTGGTTGTAGTGATCTCTTTCAGATTAGAGAGGTCGTTGGTGCTCTCATCTTTTGAGAGTGTTGGTTGGAGCTCTAAGGTGCTCTGGTTCTCTCGTTTAGAGAAACGTGTGGGCTCTACCTAGAGAAGGGCCTGAGCTGTTGAGGGCTCAGGGCTCAGGAGAGCTGTCTTCTGGAGACAGCTGTGTGGGCTCATGTTCCTTGTTTTTGTCTCTTTTCTCTTTTTTCTTAGCATACATTTATTTTTTATAACTTTCTGGTTGGGGTAAAGCGGTAGTCCTGTTTTCGCTTTAGTTCCTTCTATTAGGCCTAGAGTTTTGGTGCAGTTAGCCCGCTGTCCAACAGGGTTCAACGGCTCTAGGAGTTGGCTCTGTTGGGCAGCCTTATTTTGATTTTGGCCGCTTTCCCCCAACCCATCTCTCAGTTGAACTTTCTTTTTTTTTGTGTGTGACGTGGGATGCCAGGAGAATCCGGTGGTGGTTCCACTGCTGCCGAAGACTTTAGTTTAGTTAATAAACTTCTGTTAAAACCTGTTTTTTGTGTCCTGCGTCCTTTAAATGTGTTTTGATCCTCACCGGTCGTAACACTGCTGCAGAACTAAAATTGTTGATGGAAACACAAAAGGATCTGTCAGAGAGGTAGGACCTGAACCAATTGAGGGCTGACCCTGTGACGCCCACCCACTGCTCCAACCTAGCAATGAGGAACTCATGGTCGATGGTGTCGAAAGCGGATGTGAGGTCCAATTTTGTAATCAGCTGCTGTGTTGGGATCACTGTTCTGGTTCATGGTGTGGTCTTGGGTTTTAGTTCAGTAAACAATAAGCTGATGCCCCTCCTTCATTTAATAATAATAATGATAATGAATTCAATTTATAACGCACTTTTCATTAGTGAAAATCTCAAAGCGCTACACACATTGAATGCTACACACATTCATACACCGGTAGCGGCAGACTACCATGCAAAGTGCTTTCCAGTCCTACCGGGAGCAACTCAGGGTTAAGTGTCTTGCCCAAGGACACAACGACACATGGTGTGGGGAACCGGGATTCGAACCGCCAACCTTCCGATCGGGGGATGACTGCCATTACCACTACGCCACGGCCGCCCCATTTGAGTGTGTTTGACCTCAGTTCAGGACCTGATGAGGACCAGATCTGATCTAAAACCTCAGAACTAAATGGGCGTACTTCATTTTTCCAGGTCTCTCCAGAGAGAACTACCGGTATTTAAACTGAGTGATTTTAATGGCCCCCAATGGCCAGCTACAGAAGCTGGCCATTGGGACATGGAATGTCACCTCTCTGGTGGGAAGGAGCCTGAGCTAGTGTGTGAGGTTGAGAGGTTCCGGCTAGAAATAGTCGGACTCACCTCAACACATGGCTCTGGCTCTGGAACCAGTTTCCTTGAGAGGGGTTGGACACTCTTCTACTCTGGAGTTGCCCCTGGTGAGAGGCGCCGAGCAGGAGTGGGCATACTTGTTGCCCCCCATCTTGGTGCCTGTACGTTGGGGTTCACCCCGGTGAACGAGAGGGTAGCCTCCCTTCGCCTACGTGTGGGGGGACGGGCTCTGACTGTTGTTTGTGCCTATGCGCCAAACGGCAGCGCAGATTACCCACCCTTTTTGGAGTCCTTGGAGGGGGTATTGGAGAGTGCGCCTCCTGGGGACTCCCTTGTTCTGCTGGGGGACTTCAACGCTCACGTGGGCAATGACAGTGAGACCTGGAGGGGTGTGGTTGGGAGGAACGGCCCCCCTGATCTGAACCCGAGTGGTGTTTTGTTGTTGGACTTCTGTGCTCGTCATGGATTGTCCATAACGAACACCATGTTCAGGCATAAGGGTGTACATATGTGCTCTTGGCACCAGGACACCCTAGGTCGCAGTTCGATGATCGACTTTGTTGTCGTCTCATCTGATCTGCGGCCGCATGTCCTGGACACTCGGGTGAAGAGAGGGGCGGAGCTGTCAACTGACCACTACCTGGTGGTGAGTTGGCTCCGATGGTGGGGGAGGATGCCGGTCAGACCTGGCAGACCCAAACGTATTGTGAGGGTCTGCTGGGAACGTCTGGCAGAGTCTCCCGTAAGACGGAGCTTTAACTCCCACCTCCGGGAGAGCTTTGAACACGTTCCGAGGGAGGCGGGGGACATTGAGCCCGAGTGGGCCATGTTCCGCGCCTCTATTGTCGAGGCAGCTTATCAGAGTTGTGGCCGCAAGGTTGTTGGTGCCTGTCGTGGTGGCAACCCTCGAACCCGGTGGTGGACACCGGCGGTGAGGGATGCTGTCAGCTGAAGAAGGAGTCCTATTGGGCCTTTTTGGCCTGTGGGACCCCGGAAGCAGCAGATAGGTACCGACAGTCCAAGCGGCATGCGGCTCGGGTGGTTGCTGAGGCAAAAACTCGGGCGTGGGAGGAGTTCGGAGAGGCCATGGAGAATGACTTCCGTACGGCTTCGAGGCGATTCTGGTCCACCATCCGGCGTCTCAGGGGGGAAAGCGGTACGCGACCAACACCATTTATGGTGGGGATGGCGTGCTGTTGACCTCAACTCGGGATGTTGTGAGTCGGTGGGCGGAGTACTTCGAAGACCTCCTCAATCCTACTGGCACGTCTTCCACTGAGGAAGCGGAGCCTGGGGACTTTGGGTCGGGCTCTCCAATCTCTGGAGCTGAGGTCACCGAGGTGGTTAAAAAGCTCCGCGGTGGCAGGGCTCCAGGGGTGGATGAGATTCGCCCTGAGTTCCTTAGGGCTCTGGATGTTGTGGGGTTGTGTTGGCTTACGCGACTCTGCAATATCGCGTGGACATCGGGGGCAGTTCCCTTGGATTGGCAGACTGGGGTGGTGGTTCCCCTATTCAAAAAGGGGGACCGTAGGGTGTGTTCCAACTATAGGGGGATCACACTCTTAAGCCTCGGATATAGTTGACGCGTCGCATAGGGCGCGCGGCCAAAGTGACGCAATTGCGAAGTCCCCGCCCCCGCGCTTTGGCCAGTGCGTTGGTTTCGCGCGTGGTCGTGCACCTTCCAGATTTTGAAGCTCCGCAAGCCTAGCGCGCGCGCTGAATTGATTGACAGGTCGGGTAGGGACCTCACCGACAGCCTTCACGCCAGATTCTGCAGCTGTCTGCGCCGCTGTGGTCGTGGAAACGGCGTCGCGACGCATGGAGGAATGTTTTGTGACATAAAATGTAATAAATTCTCCTTCATTCCTGATCTGGAGTCGGACTTTTCTTTTGTTTTTTCGCCAAAACTCACGTGATCGCTTTCTCCTCCGCTGACTCCATGCATTAAAACCGCAAATAAAGACAACAGTTCAGCACGCGAGCAGAAAGCTATTTGTTTTTGTTGTGTGACGTCAAACAGTTCTTCTTCTACGGTAGATTTCTTCTTCTACACCCTTTCTTGCAACATATGCACAGGTTTTAGAGGGTACTGCCACCTGCTGGTCAGTAAAAGAACAGCACTTTGCCAAGCGCTGCCGTGCCACACTATAAACGCATGCACAGTGCGCGCGCAGCACGTGCGCTCCAGCTTGCGGACCAAAGCGCGACTATATCCGAGGCTTAAGCCTCCCTGGTAAGGTCTATTCAGGGGTTCTGGAGAGGAGGGTCCGTCGGATAGTCGAACCTCGGATTCAGGAGGAGCAGTGTGGTTTTCGTCCTGGTCGTGGAACACTGGACCAGCTCTACACCCTCAACAGGGTCCTGGAGGGTGCGTGGGAGTTTGCCCAACCAGTTTACATGTGCTTTGTGGACTTGGAGAAGGCATTCGACCGCGTCCCTCGGGGGGTTCTGTGGGGGGTACTCCGGGAGTATGGGGTACCAGGCCCATTGATATGGGCTGTTAGGTCCCTGTACGACCGGTGTCAGAGCTTGGTCCGCATTGCCGGCAGTAAGTCAGGCTCGTTTCCAGTGAGAGTTGGACTCCGCCAAGGTTGCCCTTTGTCACCGATTCTGTTCATAACTTTTATGGACAGAATTTCTAGGCGCAGCCAAGGTGTTGAGAGGATCCGTTTTGGTGGCCTTAGAATCGCTTCTCTGTTTTTTGCAGATGATGTGGTCCTATTGGCTTCATCAGATCGTGATCTACAGCTTTCGCTGGAGCGGTTTGCAGCCGAGTGTGATGCGGCCGGGATGAGGATCAGTTCCTCCAAATCCGAGGCCATGGTCTTGAGCCGGAAAAGGGTAGCATGCCCTCTCCGGGTCGGGGAGGAGGTCCTGCCCCAAGTGGAGGAGTTTAAGTATCTCGGGGTCTTGTTCACGAATGAGGGAAAACTGGAGCGTGAGATCGATAGGCGGATAGGTGCAGCGTCCGCAGTGAAGCGGGCGCTGTACCGGTCTGTCGTGGTGAAGAGAGAGCTGAGTCGAAAGGCAAAGCTCTCAATTTACCGATCGATCTACGTTCCCACCCTCATCTATGGTCATGAGCTTTGGGTTGTGACCGAAAGAACGAGATCTCGGATACAAGCGGCTGAAATGAGTTTTCTCCGCAGGGTGTCTGGACTCTCCCTTAGAGATAGGGTGAGAAGCTCAGTCATCCGGGAGGGACTCGGAGTAGAGCCGCTGCTTCTCCACATCGAGAGGAGCCAGTTGAGGTGGCTCGGGCATCTGGTTAGGATGCCTCCTGGACGCCTCCCTGGTGAGGTGTTCCGGGCATGTCCCACCGGGAGGAGACCCAGAGGAAGACCCAGGACACGCTGGAGGGACTATGTTTCTCGGCTGGCCTGGGAACGCCTTGGGATTCCCCCAGAGGAGCTGCTCCAAGTGGCTGGGGAGAGGGAAGTCTGGGCCTCCCTACTTAGGCTGCTACCCCCGCGACCCGACCCCGGATAAGCGGAAGAAAATGGATGGATGGATGGAT
>JBBPBX010049682.1:0-25257 GCA_038048925.1 Garcialebias charrua
TGTATTTGACCTGGTATTTATTTTTGACCTGGTATTTATTCTGGTATTTATTCTGCAGCCAATCATTTTCATTAAAAGACATCAAATCACCCACAGTTCTCATATTGTATTCAGTTTCAACTGTTTTTAGTTTATAATTATCGCTTTTATTCTGAACTTTATCAATCTCCTCCCGGAGGAGGAACCATACAGCAACATGCATGTTTCTAAGTTTTGTACTTGTCAATAAAAAACTAAACTGTTAAGTTGCCAAAAAAACAATCACATCTAGTTTTTTTATTTGCAGTAGAACTTCTCATTAGACATTAAACAACGTATCTTATTGAAATAAAGAAGGTGAAACACAGCAACACCAAATGTACTTCAAACGCAGATTTATTTATAGAAATTATATTTTCACTCATTTGTTGCTGTGGTACATAACTGCACACAAACTTCTGGACCAACTGGAGCGTCATCCATCCCTGGACCAACTGGAGCGTCATCCATCCCTGGACCAACTGGAGCGTCATCCATCCCTGGACCAACTGGAGCGTCATCCATCCCTGGACCAACTGGAGCGTCATCCATCCCTGGACCAACTGGAGCGTCATCCATCCCTGGACCAACTGGAGCGTCATCCATCCCTGGAACTCACCTTATGCAGAAATATAACAGAAAGGAGGAAAGTAAAAGTACAGTATACAAACGTTAGGGTTCATTTATGAACACACACAAACACACACACACCTAGATTATATATATATTGTAATGACGCCAACACTGCAGACGGAGTCCAGCCAAACGGGGTTTATTCAGAAACAGGGACGAGCTGCTATTACCGAGGCTGCAGCTCACGCCTTAACAGAAAACGCGGTACACACGCGAGCGAACACACTGCTAGCTGCCTGCTAACAACAACACACTCCCGGGCTCTTCTTCTTCGTCTCTCTTTTTCCTGGTCCCTCCTCCCTGCTCCTACCCCTCTCCTGCCCCCACGACCAATCCAACACATGAGGGCGGGGGACAACAGAATCACAACAGCTCAACAGAACACAGTACAACTGAACAAATACACAGAAATACTTGGACCCAAAGCAGAACCAAACACAGGGTCGTTACACTACCCCCCCACTACTGAGTCCCTCGCCCACGAGGGGACAAACAAAGTCATCAAACCGTCTTGGAGCCCTCCTCATCCGCTGCGGGCGAGCTCCCAGCGGCGCTACAGGCTCTGGGGCCGGGGCATCATTCGATGTCGGTGATAAGGCTTCTGGGGAGGTTGGCGGACGCACCAGAGACCCTGACCATTGGCCTTCTGGGGACTGAGGTGCAGACCTGCCTTGATAGGGGGCCAACCTGTCCCTGTGCAGAGCTACTCTTCTCCTGTTTTGGGGCATCTGAACTCTGTAGACCACCTCCCCCAGGCGCTCCAACACTCTGCAGGGACCCACCCACTGACTGTCCAGCTTCGGGCACCGTCCCTTCTTCCTACGAGGGTTGTACACCCAGACCAGCTCCCCTGGAGTGAAGTGTCGGCCCTTAGCCCTTACATCATAGTTCCGTTTCTGGCGCATGCCTGCTTGCTCCTGTTGCCTCCGGGCAAACGCATGGGCCGTCTCTAACCTGTCCTGAAGTTTCCGGGCATACTCGGGACCCGCTGGAACATCAGGTGCATCCGGCGGGCGCCCGAAGGACAGTTCGGCTGGTGTGCGCAGCTCCCTCCCCAACATGAGGAGCGATGGGGTGCATGCCGTGGAGTCCTGTACAGCTGAGCGGCATGCCATTAGCACCAGTGGCAGGTGCTCGTCCCAGTCCCGCTGATGCTCTGCTGTGAGGATGGCCAGCTGCTGTCCCAGGGTGCGGTGGAGCCTTTCCACTAGGCCGTCGCTCTGGGGATGTAATGGTGTCGTTCTTGTTTTGTGGATGCCAAGGCGGCTGCACATGGTAGAAAACACCCGTGACTCAAAATTTCTCCCCTGGTCACTATGAATACTGTCTGGTACCCCAAACCTGCTAATCAGGCCCCCAACCAAAGCATCTGCCACAGTCTCTGCTTCCTGATCAGGGATGGCGTACGCCTCCGGCCATTTTGTAAAATAGTCTATAGCCGACAGGACATAACAGTTTCCCCTGTCTGAGCGTGGTAGGGGGCCCATGATGTCCACGGCCACTCGTTCCATCGGGGCTCCTACAACAAACTGTTGTAGGCGGGCGTGAGACTGACCCGTCGGCCCCTTCCGTGCCGTGCAGAGGTCACAGCAGCGGCAGAAATCCTCCACATCCCTCCTACACTGGCCCCAATAAAACCCCTGTCGGAGGCGACGGAGAGTTTTTGTGACACCAAAATGTCCAGACCCAGACGCTCCATGCACGCCCTGCAGGACTACGTCTTTCAGGCCTTTTGGGACTACAATCTGCCACCGCTCCTCACCTGTGGAAGGGTTCTTCCATGACCTCTGCAGTACTCCATCTTCCAGTCGCAGAGCCTCAAACTTGGACCACAACCCTTTAGTTGCCAGCGAGAGTCCAGCAACCTCCTCCCACGGCGGCTTCAGTTGCCTCTCCACCCACTGCAACACAGGTTGGATGTCAGGGTCTTGTTCCTGATGGTGCCTCCAGCTGTCTGTGCCAACCACCTGCAGCTCTCTGCAGATCGCCAAGTCACTCTGACCTGATCCTCGATGGTTCCGATGCAGCTGTTCCTCCTCCAACCTCTCCCTCCGGTCACAGTAACTGCACCCCTCTGCAGCGCAAGGCCGGCGGGAGAGGGCATCGGCATTGGCGTGCTTGGCTCCGGCCCGATGAATGACAGAGAAGTTGTAGGATTGCAGCTCCTCCAGCCACCGGGCCACCTGACCCTCAGGTTCTTTAAAAGACATCAGCCACTGGAGGGCCGAGTGATCAGTCCTGATCGTGAATGACAAGCCACACAGGTAGTACTTAAAATGGCGTAGAGAAAGTACCACCGCCAGCAGCTCCCGCCTTGTCACACAGTAGCGCCTCTCAGCTTTGTTAAAGGCCCTGCTGAAATACCCCACCACTCTCTCCCCCTCCTTCCCCAGCTGGGACAGGACCCCCCCAACCCCCACGCCACTTGCATCCGTGTCGAGGATGAAGGGGAGGGAAGGGTCTGCAGGAGCGAGGACTGGGGACTCAGTCAGAGCTTGCCGCAGGCGGTCAAACGCTCCCTGGCACTGTTCAGTCCACACATAGTCTCTGTTCTTCTGGAGTAGTTGGAAAAGGGGGGCTGCTATACTTGCGAACCCCCGCACAAACCTCCTGTAATAAGAAGCCAGTCCCAGGAAGCTTTTAAGATCTCTCTGAGTCGTGGGGGTTGGCCACTCTGCCACCATCTTTACTTTGTCCTCCATTGTGCCGATCCCCTCTCTGCCGACTCGGTGGCCCAGAAACGACACCTCTTGTTGCATAAAGTGACACTTATCTGGGTGGAGTCTCAGGCCCGCAGCTCTAATTCTCTCCAGCACTCTACAGAGTGAGTCCAGAGCCATTGCAAAAGAGGCGCCATGGACCAGTATATCATCCAGATACACCAGACACTCCTGGCGAGGAATGTCAGCCAGCGTCTGGTCCATCAGCCTGGAAAAAGTGGCAGGTGCGTTGCACAGTCCAAACGGGAGCACCTTAAACTGCCAGAGTCCCCGCCCCGTACAAAAAGCAGTCTTAGGTCTGGCACTTGTTGCTAGGGGGACCTGGTAATAACCGCTCCGAAGGTCCAGAGACGAGAACCAGTTGGAGCCGGACACCAGGTCTAGTGACTCGTCGACCCTAGGCAGTGGATATGAGTCTTTCTCAGTCACCCCGTTCAGTGGTCTGTAATCAACACACAAACGCCACTCTCCATTCTTTTTGGGCACCATGACAACAGCAGACGCCCAGGGACTGTTTGAAGGCTCGATAACATCAGCCTGCAGCATGTCTGACACTGCCCTGTCACATGCTTCCTGACGGGCCAGGGGAAGCCGGCGGGGACGACATTTTATTGGGCGTGCACCTCCCGTCAGGATGTCATGTTCCACCAAACGAGTCCGCCCCACCTGGTCTTCACTTAGGGCAAAAATGTCCTTAAAGTCCATGAGCAGCTGCAACAGTTGTTCCTGCTGCCGAGTGTCTAAACCCCTACAGTTCTCCGCCCAGATCTTCCGCACCAAGGTCACTGCAGCGTCTTCAGTCTCCTGGGGCACCCACACTGGGTGCATAGGGCTCGCAGGTGCGGGAGCCATGGTGGCAGCAATCTGGCTGGGCTGAGGTGGGATGTGCTCGACAGCTGCAATCTGCGGTTCTGTGTAGCGGGCCACAGGACCCGTGGGGGTGTGATCAGGAGCTGCGGGCAACAGTGGAATGAGAGGCCCCTCCTTGAAGCTCCATGTCCCCACACCCAAATCCAACTGGCACCCCGCAGCCCTTAAAAAGTCCAGCCCCAATATGCACATGTCCTGCACCTCTGCTACCCACACAGGGTGGGTGATAGATCGGCCACCTACATTAAAAGTCATTGTCCCCCTCCCCTTCATAGGTGCCATGTCCCCAGTGACTGTGCGCAGCTGCACTGTGGTGGGTTGGATCAGAGTCCAGTCCGGTACCATCTCAGGCCTCACTAGTGTTACCGTGGAACCAGTGTCAATCAGGGCCGTGCATGGAAACCCTTCCACTGAGACGGGGACATAACAAAAGTCTCCAACACATGTGCGGCCGACCACCACAACCACGGTCGCTTGGTCGGGGGCGGAGTCAATTTCGGAGGGATTCTGGGCTCGGGCCCCCTGTTCGAGCTGTCGGCCCCCGCCCACTGGCGATGGAGGTGTGGAGGCTACGGTCGGGATCTGCGATTCCTCCCCCCCGCAGACCCCGTGTCGTTTCCCTGCGTCTTGACTGTTTTAGGACACCGCCTCAGGAGGTGTCCCGGTTGGCCACAGCCCCAACAAACGGCCGGGGGTGCGGAGGAGTCCCGCGTCGACTGCAGTGCCACCGCTCGGACCATTTCTGTCAGCTCCGAGACCCAAGCAGGTTTCTCCTGGTTCAGCTCTGCCCCCTCCGCAGATCTGCATGCCGGTGGTTGTCCTCTCAGGTCGTTTCCCGCTGCTACTCCCAGCAAACACTCTCTCTCCACTGCTAAGTCCAATGCATCTTGCAGGGATCGGGGGTGCATCAGTTGAACCTGCACACGCAGCTCCGGTGGTGCCAGGGCTCTGATGAACTGATCTTTTGCTAGTTCATTCTGAACCCCTGACTGCATGTGTGAATAGGCTCTGCGTGTGAGGCTCTCAATGTCATTAGCCAAAGCACGCAGGGGTTCACCCGGCAACCTGCTCCTGTTGCAGAGTTTATTTTTAAAAATGTCTGGTTGCACACATTGTCCAAACCGCCTCTTTAAAGCTCCAACTAGTGCATCATAGTCTTTTCTGTCCTCTGAGCTTAACAATAACAAGCAGTCCAGTGCATCATCTTGTAGACAGAGAGCCAGCTGCAGGGCTTTATGCTCAGCTGTCCACCTCCCTGCATGAGCCAGCAGCTCAAACTGTGCATGGAAGGCCTCCCAGCTGGACCTACCGGAGTACTTGGGCGTCTTCAACGGGACGGTGACGTTTTGGACGACGTAACTGTCATGGCTGCCGCCATGTGAATCTTTTGGCGCGCTTGGAGAAAATGGCGTCGACGGACCCGCCCCCCCGCCGGTCTTCAGTCCTGCTTCGGCAGCCATGCTCGCTGCAGAGCTGTGCGGAGCAGCCGTCGCCTGAGTTATTTTAGCGAGCTCCTCTCTCCGGCCCTCCTCGTCCTCTACTCCCTCCGCTTTAATTTTCACCTGGGCGAGCGCTCCGTCCATGACGCTGATGTCGCGGGTGGAGGCAACGAGCCAGTAGTACTCACTCAGCTCGATAGCGTTGGTTTACTTCTGACACCAATGTAATGACGCCAACACTGCAGACGGAGTCCAGCCAAACGGGGTTTATTCAGAAACAGGGACGAGCTGCTATTACCGAGGCTGCAGCTCACGCCTTAACAGAAAACGCGGTACACACGCGAGCGAACACACTGCTAGCTGCCTGCTAACAACAACACACTCCCGGGCTCTTCTTCTTCGTCTCTCTTTTTCCTGGTCCCTCCTCCCTGCTCCTACCCCTCTCCTGCCCCCACGACCAATCCAACACATGAGGGCAGAGCCATATAAAGTGAGAGTTGCGACACCCTTTGAACTCGCCGATAGGCGGTCAATCGTTCCAAACAACGGCTATGGAAACCTTGTGGAGCTGCGCCCTCTGGCGGCGACGGAGCGCTACTGCAGGCAGAGTCAGACTAACCAGAGCCATGGAACAAATCGCCCCCTCCATGACCCACGTGACTTCCGCATTCCATTCTTACAATGGGAGTCTATGGAAGTGTCGGAACTCTCACTTTATATGGCTCTGCATGAGGGCGGGGGACAACAGAATCACAACAGCTCAACAGAACACAGTACAACTGAACAAATACACAGAAATACTTGGACCCAAAGCAGAACCAAACACAGGGTCGTTACACTATAACTAAACACACACACACAGATTATATATATAAATAAACGCACAGACACACACCTAGATTATATATATATATATAACACACACACACCTAGATTATATATATATATATATATATATATATATATATATATAAATAAACACACACAAACACACCTAGATTATATATAAAAGAAACCCACGCACACACACACCTATAATATATATAAATAAACACAACACACACCTATATTATATATATATATAAATAAACACAACACACACCTATATTATATATATATATATAAATATATATATAAATATACACACACAGCATACATATATAGGTGCGTGTGTTTATTTGCCAGTTATGCACGAAAATATTAGTATCATTTAATCACTGACTACATAAAATCATAACACTAAAAGCTGTCTCTTAAATCATACCTGGTGTTCTCGATCCTCTGGAGGATACAGAGTCTTTTTTCAGGTGGTTTCTCGTAGCCCAGCCACAAAGAAGGATGCAGGTTTTTGTTTTCGGAGCATGTTCAACACACACTAGTTGCAGCCACAAATTCAGCTTCGTCTGATTATTCGTACAGCCACGAACAGCGCAACAGGTACCCGAGCTCCACAAGGACATCTTCGTGACAATATTAGCTCGAAATAACAGAAAACAGAACTTTAACAGAACTTCAACGACGCGTGCAGATTAGCAGGTAAACAACGAGGAGCCAATGCAGAAATTCTACTTCCGGGGTCAAACGGAAGTAGGACACATAATCGCTTCTACAGTGACACCCTCAGGAATAAGGTGGATAGGTAATAATTGGATGGTGCAAATACTGTAATCAGGAGGGTCTGTGTGGGCTGCAGGGTCGGTGCTCCCTGTTTATTTTTAACTTTTTATTAACGATATATAAACACAGCACCGCTGCTCCTGGGCCACCCCGCCTCCACCCAGGGCCAACTGCAGCTCTTGTTTCATTTTTTTTTTCCACGAGTCAGATCTGTGACGCAACCTGTCAATCAATCCAGTAGGCGTGTCAGCAAATGACCAGTCAGCGATCTTAATTTGTCCCGAAGGTAAACACCCCTTACCTGCAGAGCTGGGCTGCAGCCCATCAGGGGTTTAGTGTCAACTGATCATAACGAAGACTAAACGTTGAGGGTTGCAACTCTAAATGTGGGGACAATGACAGGCAAAGGTAGAGAGCTGGCTGACATGATGCAGAGAAGAAAGGTAGATGTTTTATGTGTCCAAGAGACCAAGTGGAAGGGCAGCAAGGCTCGCAGTATTGGAGCAGGGTTCAAACTGTTTTACCATGGTGTGGATAGAAAGAGAAATGGAGTAGGGGTGGTCCTGAAGGAGGAGTTGGCAAAGAATGTAGTAGAGGTGAAGAGAGTGTCAGATAGGGTGATGTGTCTAAAGGTAGAAGTAGAAGGTCTGATGCTAAACATAGTAAGTGGTTATGCTCCACAGGTTGGATGTGATGGGGAGGAGAAAGATACATTTTGGAAAGATTTGGATGAAGTGATAGAGAGTATTCCCAGGGAGGAAAGAGTGGTGATTGGAGCAGACCTGAATGGACATGTTGGTGAAGGAAACAGAGGGGATGAGGAAGTGATGGGTAGGTTTGGTGTCAAGGAAAGAAACCAGGAAGGACAGATGGTGGTGGATTTTGCCAAGAGAATGGAAATGGCTATAGTCAATACCTATTTCCAAAAGAGGGAGGAACATAGAGTGACCTATAAGAGTGGAGGAAGGAGTACACAGGTCGACTACATTCTGTGTAGAAGAGGAAACCTGAGGGAGATTGGAGACTGTAAGGTTGTAGCAGGGGAGAGCGTGGCCAGACAGCATCGGATGGTTGTGTGTAGAATGACTGTTGTTGCGAAGAAGAGAAAAATAGTAAAACCAGAGAAGAAGACCAAATGGTGGAAGCTAAAGAAGGAAGAATGTTGTGAGAAATTCAGAGACGAGCTGTTAAAGGCTCTGGGTGGTAAGAAAGAGCTTCCAAGTGACTGGGCTACTACAGCAACAGTAATTAGAGAGACAGGTAGGAAGGTACTTGGTGTGTCATCTGGACAGAGAATGGATGATAAGGAAACCTGGTGGTGGAATAGTGAAGTGCAGGATGCCATTCAAAGAAAGAGATTAGCCAAAAAGAAATATGACAGTGAGAGGACTGAAGAGAGGAGACAGGAATATAAGGAGATGGGACATAGAGCAAAGAGGGAAGTAGCTAAGGCAAAGCAGAGGGCGTACAATGAGTTATATGGGAGACTGGACACTAAAGAGGGCGAGAAGGACTTGTACCGATTGGCAAGACAGAGGGATCAGGCTGGAAAGGATGTGCAGCAGGTTAGGCTTATTAAAGATGGGAATGGGAATGTTCTAACAAGTGAGGAGAGTGTGATGGGAAGATGGAAGGATTACTTTGAGGAGCTAATGAATGAAGAGAATGAAAGAGAAAGAAGAGTGGAGGTCATAGAAACTGTGGACCAGGAAGTGGGAAAGATTAGTGAGGGTGAAGTCCGGAAAGCTCTGAAAAGAATGAAGAAGGGGAAGGCAGTAGGACCTGATGACATACCAGTGGAGGTTTGGAAATGTCTTGGAGAGATGGCAGTGAGGTTTTTGACTCAAATATTTAATGGAATATTTGAGGGTGAGAAAATGCCTGAAGAATGGAGAAGAAGTGTGCTGGTTCCCATTTTTAAGAACAAGGGTGATGTACAGAGTTGTAGCAACTACAGGGGAATTAAGTTGATGAGCCACACAATGAAGATCTGGGAGAGAGTTGTGGAAGCAAGACTTAGACAAGATGTGACTATCTGTGAGCAGCAGTATGGTTTCATGCCAAGAAAGAGCACCACAGATGCCATCTTTGCTTTGAGGATGTTGATAGAGAAGTACAGAGAGGGTCAGAAAGAACTCCATTGTGTGTTTGTGGATTTAGAAAAAGCATATGACAGGGTACCAAGAGAAGAGGTGTGGTATTGCATGAGGAAATCTGGAGTGGCAGAAAAGTATGTTAGACTGGTACAGGACATGTATGAGGACAGCAGGACAGTGGTGAGATGTGCTGTGGGAGTGACAGATAGCTTCAAGGTGGAGGTGGGATTGCATCAAGGATCGGCTCTGAGCCCCTTCTTGTTTGCTCTGGTGATGGACCGACTAACAGATGAGGTCAGGCAGGAATCCCCATGGACTATGATGTTTGCAGATGACATTGTGATCTGTGGTGAGAACAGGGAACAAGTGGAAGAGAACTTGGAGAGGTGGAGGTATGCTCTTGAAAGAAGAGGAATGAAAGTCAGCCGTAGTAAGACAGAGTACATGTGTGTGAATGAGAGGGAGGCCAGTGGAACAGTGAGGCTACAAGGAGCAGAGGTCACAAAGGTGCAGGACTTCAAGTACTTGGGGTCCACTGTCCAGGAAAATGGGGAATGTGGTAAAGAGGTGAAAAAGAGAGTCCAGGCAGGATGGAGTGGATGGAGAAAAGTTTCAGGAGTGATTTGTGACAAAAAGGTGTCAGCAAAGGTCAAAGGAAAAGTTTACAAGACAGTTGAGAAGCCTCTGTTGTTGGGCTGTGAGGTGTTGTTTGTCAATTTACATACAGTTGTTGTGTTTTCTGTCAGAGACTTCAAGGGAACTCCCTACTGTTAAGGTGTGATCTGTCAATTTACATGGTGTGTTCGGTCAATTTACATGTATGTGTTACCTCAGCTGTGATTAGTTGTGTTTTCTGTCAGAGACTTCAAGGGACTCCCTACTGTTAAGGTGTGATCTGTCAATTTACATGTATGTGTTATTGACTTGTAAGCCTGTATAAAACTTCTCGTTCTCACAGCTTCCATTCAGAATTGAAAAAGACTTCTGGACAGAAGTCGAAACGTTTTCTGTTACAAATAAAGTCCAGTTGATCCTGAATTGAACGCCTTTTTGATTTACAAGACAGTGGTGAGACCAGCTATGTTGTATGGTCTGGAGACAGTGGCATTGACAAAAAGACAGGAGAAAGAACTGGAAGTGGCAGAAATGAAGATGCTGAGGTTCTCCTTAGGAGTGACAAGGATGGATAAGATCAGGAATGAGATCATCAGAGGTACAGCACATGTTAAACAACTGGGAGATAAAGTTAGGGAGGCCAGACTGAGATGGTTTGGACATGTCCAGAGGAGGGACAGTGGGTATATTGGTAGAAGGATGTTAGAAATGCAGCTGCCAGGAAAAAGACAAAGAGGGAGACCAAAGAGGAGATATATGGATGCAGTTAGAGAGGACATGGAGGTAGTTGGAGTGAGGACAGAGGATGCAGAGGACAGAGTGAGGTGGAGGAGGATGACTCGCTGTGGCGACCCCTGAAAAGGGAAAAGCCGAAAGAAGAAGAAGATCATAACAAAGACTATATGCAAACAGAAGTTAGAACATACAAAACAAAGCACAACTGGCTTTAAGCATTAACCTTTAATCATTAAGCATACAATGTAATTTTATGATAAAAAATTGAGGATTTACCTGAAGATACCTTCATACAGATGTCTTCCTGTTTATCACTGTTGTATTTAGCTGCTCGTTCACAGGGCTTTATCATATTTTACATTTTTACAGACTCAGTTTAGGTTTTGGAAATGCAATAATATTCAACCCTCTAAAGCAGGACTATTCGACTAAACTGCTCAGGGGGCCACAGTTACTGAAAACCAGCAGCGCAGGGGCCGGAGTCCGGCCGCCGGACATTCAGAAATTAAAATCTTTATGTAAATAAACCAAGTATTATAATGATCTGTTACCTTTAAATCAGTTTATTTTGTTGCATTGAATCATAAATGCAATAAACAGAACTGAAACCCAGAACTGACAAAAATATATACCAGTATACAGTATACTGATTTATAGAAAAATGTTCCTCTGTGTTTTATTCAAAACCCACTTTTTAAAGATGTGCTACAAATAAATCATACAATTTCTCAGTTTCATCGTTTTGTATGTTCCATTGTGAATAAAACACAAACCGGATTCCAAAAAAGTTGGGACACTAAACAAATTGTGAATAAAAACTGAATGCAATGATGTGGAGATGGCAAATGTCAATATTTTATTCGTAATAGAACATAGATGACAGATCAAAAGTTTAATCTGAGTAAATGTAACATTTTAAAGGAAAAATATGTTGATTCAAAATTTCACAGTGTCAACAAATCCCAAAAAAGTTGGGACAAGTAGCAATAAGTGGCTGGAAAAAGGAAATTGAGCATATAACAAACAGCTGGAAGACCAATTAACACTAATTAGGTCAATTGACAACATGATTGGGTATAAAAAGAGCTTCTCAGAGTGTCAGTGTCTCTCAGAAGCCAAGATGGTAAGAGGATCACCAATTCCACCATTGTTGTGCAGAAAGATAGTGCAGCAATACCAGAATGGTGTTACCCAGCGTAAAATAGCAAAGACTTTTAAGTTATCATCATCAACCGTGCATAACATCATCAAAAGATTCAGAGAATCTGGAACAATCGCTGTGCGTAAGGGTCAAGGCCATAAAACTCTACTGGATGCTCGTGATCTCCGGGCCCTTAAGGTTGGTTTATATTTCTGTCTTACATCTTTTACCCCCCGTTGAGTGAAAAAAGGTTGCGCAACTTCTGGCTGCACTCCCGCTGTGATCCCCCGGTGACAGCCCGTCTTGTACGTGGCCCCCAAACAGAGCTTTTTCAATTCCATGGAATTGAAAAAGCCTCCTGGATAGGAGTCGAAACGTTTTCTGTTACAAATAAAGTCCAGTTGATCTTGTATTGAACGCCTTTTTGGTTCTAGAACAACATATGCTCCCATCTAGACGTCATCTCTTTCAGGGAAGACCCTGCATTTTTCAACAAGATAATGCCAGACCACATTCTGCAGCAATCACAACCATAGGCGTAGATCCTGGGGGGGTCGGGGGGGTCCGGACCCCCCCAATCTTGGGGAAATATAGATCTGTCCCCCCCAATAATTCAATAAAGGAAACCGTGTCTTTAAACAATATAAATATAAAAAGGCAAAAAAAGAGAAATCCACATTATTCTAAGAAAAAAAAAGGAAATTTTGTCTACCCCCCCCTTCTCTGTTGGTAAATGGTTTAGTCCAATGTTTACATCCATCCATCCATCCATCCATCCATCCATCTTCTTCCGCTTATCCGGGGTCGGGTCGCGGGGGTAGCAACCTAAGTAGGGAGGCCCAGACTTCCCTCTCCCCAGCCACTTGGAGCAGCTCCTCCGGGGGAATCCCAAGGCGTTCCCAGGCCAGCCGAGAAATAGTCCCTCCAGCGCGTCCTGGGTCTTCCTCTGGGTCTCCTCCCGGTGGGACATGCCCCCAATGTTTACAAGGAACAACAAAAGCACCGGAGTCACAGGCTCGGCGCGGAGCCGCTGGGTGGGAGTGAGCTGCTGCACAAACTATTAACTTCCAGTAGCTACTTAAAACATTGGTGACAGTGACTGGGAGGAAAAGGTCTTTCACAGTGTTGAAAGACAAGTGTGTCTGTGTCTCATTAGTGGCTGTAGCAACAGCAAAACGCAACGAGGAGCGACACTTCATCAGCTAACACGCTAGCTTCAATGCTAACTAGCTCCCTGGTGGCTCACAACAGACAGAAGAATGTCAGCGCAGCTTTGAGCAGGATGGATTCACATTCATCATATTTTCAGGTGTGGAGCTCTTGAAAGAAGTAATGATAAAATATGTGAAAGATAATTAATTTAAAAAGAGTAGAGAAGATGTGATGAAGTTAAAATGATTTTATATGTGTAGCACTTTGTTGCAGCTGTGGTTGTTTTAAAGGGCTTTATAAATAAATAATTATTATAAAAAATGTTGAGGATCAATACTTATGTCACATGATTAATAAAAAATGTCACTGTTTATTATATTACATTATTGATATTTTGTATCTGCAACTGGAAGATTTTATTCTTAATAGGTTCTTAAAAAATGCTACAGATTTGTTTTTTTGTTTTTAAAAGGCATATTTTGAATGAATGTTACAAACGTGTTCATTTCTACAAAACAGTTAATAAAATATTTATAAAATACAATGAATTTCAAATGTTACAGATTGAGTTTAACATAAAAGAAATAGTGTTTTATGTTTAAATATCAGTTAATAAGTAATCCATTATGCCCCCTTGTTTAGGACTGGAACCAATCTCAGCTGCTTTTGTGTGAAGGCAGGGACACCCAGGACAGGTCTCCAGTCCATCACAGAGACACCCAGGACACGTCTCCAGTCCATCACAGAGACAGACAAAGAGACAAACAACCATCCACACTCCCAGTCAAAGCTAAGAACAATTTACATTTGCACAGAAGAACCAAAAAATTATTCAAACTGAGGACTCAAGTTCTTGATTGAGAGTTCTAATCACTACTGGTAATTATCAATAATAATTGATCATATTTACCAAGCTAAAGCATTGTGTGGAGTCTTTAATAATACAGACCAGATCAGATGTGATCAGGCAGTCATATATTCACATGTATGTAAATGTATTATTATTAATACTATAATTAAAGTTGAACCATGCAAATTTGTTTGGAACGAACAAGTGGACCTTTGTGCCTCTTGGTCCCACTGAAGTAGCTCTCAGTCTCAAAAAGTTTGGTGACCCCTGCATTAAAGTATTTCTTCTCCTTGAAAACTGTTTTTTTTTAGCTTTAAGATTTTGGGAAGGTGTGGTACCAGATTATCAGTGACACTGACCACAGCAATCTATGAATACAAGCCAAACAGAAATTTAAACAATATTTAGAGGGGACCTATTTTGCAAAATTCTCATTTTGCCACTTGTCATTTTGACAAGTGGCAAAGATTGAACACATTAATTTTTTTACAAGAGTAATGAGTGTCACTATTGTACTGATTAATAGTAGTATTAAGACTACTAAATACATGCCATTTAAATCAATATTATTGCTGATTATTCTGCATAGTATATGCATGCAGTTTGGATAAACTTCCCTCTGTACATTTTGCATTACATTTCACTGTAACTTTGCCGACCCCCCCAAAATTGCTCTTAAAAAATTTCCCTGTTTATGGTCCCCCCCAATAATGAGATGAAATCTACGCCCTTGATCACAACATCATGGCTACGTAGGAGAAGGATCCAGGTACTGAAATGTCCAGCCTGCAGTCCAGATCTTTCACCTATAGAGAACATTTGGTACATCATAAAGAAGGTGTGAAAAAGAAGGCCCAAGATGATTGAACAGTTAGAGGCCTGTATTAGACATGAATGTAGAGCATTCCTATTTCTAAACTTGAGAAACTGGTCTCCTCTGTCCCCAGACGTCTGTTGAGTGTTGTAAGAAGAAGGGGGGATGACACACAGTGGTAAAAATGGACTTGTCCCAACTTTTTTGGGACGCCATGACATTTTGAAACAACATATTTTTCCTTTAAAATGATACATTCTCTCAGTTTAAACTTTTGATCTGTGATTTGTGTTCTATTATATAAAATATTGATATTTGCCATCTCCACATCATTGCATTCAGTTTTTATTCACCGTTTGTTTAGTGTCCCAACTTTTTTGGAATCCGGTTTGTATGAGGTTTGCAAATCACTGCTTCCTGTTTTTGATGACTTTTTACTCTACGTCTCAGCTTTTTGGAAACGGTTCTATAGAGGAGCCGAATGCCAACAAGCTGAGGGGAGTTCAGCCTCGAAGTGATCTCATCTGTGAGCATTTCTGATCAAAGTGACTATTCACCTCAGCCAGCAAACAACACAAGCTGCTTTAACACACAAACATCCTGAGCTGCTCTTCATCTGCGGGCGAAGCTCGGCCTAAAGTTTCAAGAATTTGATTTTGTTTAATCCGAACCAGATGTGTGGAGAGAGAAAAGGTGGGGGTAGTTTTCAACTCAACATTATTCTTTGTGTCTGTTCACCACTAGGCCTCACTGTGTCAGTGGAAATAATGATTTAAAAAAAAGAGGTTAGGGTGTTTACGCTGTGAGGAGCTCCAGACACACGAGCGTCTCCTGTGTGGTAATGTAAGGCATGTGATGTGAGGCAGCATGAAACGTAAGAGACCGGAGCAGTTGAGGAAGAAAACTGAGAATCTACTTTTAAACTCAAAGATATGATAAGAAGCCGAAAGGCCTTGACCGTCTTGTGTTTTAGATTTAAACTTACGACGGAAAAATTGCAGAAGTTTATCAGTCCTGACTCACTGTTCACTTAAACAAGACTTTGTCTTGAAATTAACATGTTATTCATGTAAAAAGATAAACAGATTTAAGAGCTGAGGAACTCGTCAGAAGTAGTCATCTTTATGTCTTTGAGGTAAAGTCTGTTGTGCAAATGCCTTTGCAGCTGATGGCTTAACAAAAGTATAACCCCCAGTACTATTTATGTGTACATGTACACACAAGTATACGCAGTTGAATTGATGCCACTGTGAAACCAACTTCAAAATAGACATCATTATTCTCGAAACAGTTTGTTTTTGTTCTGCACAAACACTTGAGTTGGAAGTTCACGCACATTTGTGTTTTATTCAAATGCTTACAGCACACTTGTTGTTGTTGTTGTTGTTGTTGTTGTTCTTAAAGGAAGGAAGGAGGAGAAGGAGGCCTCGTTTCCGCTTCGTCTTTGTTTTGTCAAAGTAGGTGGTCCAGAGCTGAGGAACACACCCAGGTGCTTCCAACTTTTATCTGCCTTTTCGCCTTTCTCTCATCCAGTCAAGTTTCTGCAGCTCATGTTTCAGGAGGTTTTGAGCCTCCCTGGTTTGCTCCTTGTTGCTGCCAGAGGAGAACCAGGAGGCTCAGATTTCTCTTTGCTGCGTTCACGTGCCGCGGAAAACGTGGTAAACTTCACCACTGCACAGATCTGGGTCATCCTTTACCCCCATTGATAAAAAAAAAAGAAAAAAAAAAAGTACTTTCTGTCTGTATCGTTTGTCATCTTTGAATGTTTTGTACTCAGTGAACTTTGATCCATATTTTTGAAGTACTACTAGATAATACACATGTACGGTACTAAACAAATACTGTACACTGCGAAGTGCAGCTGTTTTATCTCTTAATGTGTCATTTTCCACGTGGCTCACTTTAGCCATTGGACTGCATTAGGGTGCCAATTAGTTTTATGGTACTGCTAATAATAGATAAAATATAATGCAAAATACATTTAAAAAATCAAAGTTAAATGTGAAGTTGATTAACTGTAAAAATGTTCAGTATTGTTAATTTTTCAAAATTTGTTTTTCTGTGTAATCATAGAAACTTTGTTTTTAATCGCTGTATGGAAGCCCGTTTTAGTCACTTTGANTTGCATGATGCCAGTTGGATATCGGTCTTATCGACTTGAGCTGTGACACAAACACAGACCTTCTTGATGAAAGCTTGAGATGATCATCAATCTAAACCTTCCATCACTGTGAGGTCCTCCATGCCCGGATTAAAGACTAAAACAATTACGGAGTCTTATTTTCAATGTAAATTCTTCTAAATGCAGACTTAATCCCCAGTTTCCAAAAGGCAGCAATGCTGAGAGGCAAAACAAATACGTGTGAGAGAGCCAGTTCAAGTCTCTGTGGCTAAAATATCACTTATAGGTTATAGGAAGGGAATGTGCTTTAAGCTGGTTGAGTTATATATGACAAACCTTTTTTTGTTTCTGTTAAAAGCTTTTCTCCTTTGTTGCAATGGCATATGGTAAATGGAGCTTATTTATATAGCGCTTTCTAGCCCCCTGTGAGGAGCCCCAAAGCGCTTTACAATACCAACCATCCACCCATTCATACACTCATTCATACACCGGTAGCGGCAGACTGCCATGCAAGGCGCCTTTCCAGTCCTACCGGGAGCAACTCCGGGTTAAGTGTCTTGCCCAGGGACACAACGACACATGGTGTGGGGAACTGGGATTCGAACCTCCAACCTTCCGATCGGGGGACGACTGCCATTACCACTATGCCACGGCCGCCCGCATAGAATCAGCAGTGGAGGCATTGATTTTCCCATCCTTTGTGCAGACAAGTTGCATCCTCATAAGTGTAACCACTTCTAATGCATGGACATAAATGCCAACATTTATGTCTTTTGCATGTAGGTGCATTTAGATATTCACACGTGTACGTTGGGGTGCAATGCCACCACGAGCCTGCTTTACTGCTGCCCAGAGTATATTTACAGACAGTGACTTTAATGCAGCGTAATGATTATTTTTATTCCAAGTACTTTGGCAGCCCGTTGGCTCTGAATGGAATGACTCCCCATTGGTCCACTGATTACCTCTGTGGCTGCTGCCACACCTGGCTCCTTTACTTCACCCCACTATTCACTGTTATAACCTCAGCCCTCCTGCTTTCATTACCACACCTTCTGTTCCTCCCTTCTTGCCTCTCAGTGTACCTTTCCACTAAACCCAGCAGTTGGCTGTTTATTTGCTTTTATGGTGCCTTTTATACTCTCATTACTTTCATTCATCTTTCTCTCAAGCATTACATTTTTATTTGTCTATGTTTCATATTTTTCAAACTGACTGTTTTTTTAATTTACAAAAATGTTCCCCTCCTGTTCATGTTAACTAATGTCTCTAAGAATGAACAATACTTTGAAAAGCCAAACATCACTGACCAATGAAGTGAGTAAAAAGAATGAGACACATTTCAAGATCTGAGATACAGTATATGCAGTTTGAGAATGTATAGAAACATTATACTCAGCCTGGTGGATAATACAGATGTGTTTACAGAGCTGTGGGACAAAGTGGTACAGTATTGTAATAGAAATATGGCTAAAATGAGTGCATTATTGCAGTTGTCAAGTGTCCATTTTTGTAGGTCCCTTCGTTTGGACTAACTATTCAGACCTATGTCAGATATTAGTTGATGCTGATGTTTGTTTTGTTGTTTTTTTGGTCCACTGTGTAAGGTGCTTATCTGGGCCTACACAACCCATTACAGTGTGGCTGGATTGTGGCAAATTTGGAAAACAACTTCAGTCTTGAAGGCAATCAAGCAACTGTTATGTTCTTAGTACTTGTCAAATATTAATTTCCATATTCCAGATATGCCCTCCTGCAGGGCTTGGCGAAATGGACCTAAATTAATATCTCAATATTTTTAAGACAAATCGCGATATACGATATATAACTCAATGTTTTTTTCTTTCCATAAAGTAATAAAAATTATATATATTTCAGAGCCAAAGCTTTGTCCCAGTTGTCACACAGGCATATTTATTAACTGTGCAAAATAAATGTCTCAAAAATAAACAATTTACATATATTAAAGTTTGTTTTTTAGACATTTATTTACATATATTAAATAATAATCCTCCGCAGCTGCGTCGCATTCACAATGTTAAGCAGCGTGTGTGAAGCAGCAGTGAGGGGCTGCTTGTATTCAGCGAGGGAGAAGGAGGGGCTGCGTGAAGTTGGATGGGCCGAAAAAGGACAGCTACTGTACACAGATGTTCAAGTCTTACAGTGAGGGGTGGTGTGATATTAATAAAGAAGTGGCTTATCATATCACTAAAGACACGGTCCTTAGCAGCTAACAAGATGGCTATCTTTAGCCATCTTGTTCCACAGTTGAGACTGGGACTGTGTCTTTAGTGATAAAAGCTGCTGCTTTATTAATATCACGTCACCTCTCTGTTCCTCTTGTATGGCACAGCACAGGTAAAAAAGTTCTGTACCATAGTTTGTTTCAGGGAAAGAAGCTGGGACTTCACACAGCTGCAGCACGAAGTTTAACACACTCTTCATTCTCCACGTTATAGCGCTGTTTTAAATGGTGAAAAAGATTTGTTGTGCTTGGACCTTTCGCGGGACTTGTTTTCGGAATTTTCTACAGAAAGCATTTTTTGCTTCACAGTACACAAATTAAATCCAAGCATCTCCAAATAACAGAGCCATTATTTTTTTCCCTGCTCACAAGCTGCTCTGTGCCGTCCCACCTGGAGAAGCAGGAAACAGGGGGGAGCTGTTATGGGGCTGGGCTGAGAGGGAGAGGAGAGGCCGCGTGGGAGAAAGAGAAGAACGATTTTTAAGTATAACACTATATCGTTCGTATTGATATAGTCTCATCTTATAGCACAAATGAAATTATCTAGATATTTTTTAAATATTGAGATATCGCCTCGCCCTACTTTCCTGCCCCTTCATCATGCATGACTCTCTCAGTCTGCTTCAAGATGCAGCTACGTGCCATAAGATCTTGTCTTTGCTAGATTATTTCCACAACTTTGTCACAATTAGTCGTGGGCTAATCGTGAGGCTAGCAAGGTCAAAACCTGCATCATACTTTCCACAACCAAGTCACACCGGTGTGCACATGCTTTACATTATGAATATGCTACTACCTCGCTCCACCCAAGACCCCAACCTACTATCATCATAACCTTGCTTGGGAGGTTTTCTGTATACTCAAATCTCCCGTGGACATGTCTGTCAACAATAATGTGGTGGCTGCTAAATTCTTAATTCATTCCTGAAGACTTTGGTAAGATTTTGCAGGGACCATCCTTGGTTGGGCTTCTTTTTATTTATTTATTTATTTACTTTTTATACATGAGATGTCTTCATCTGGGTATCTTAATATCATTTATCATAATGTATTTGACCAAAAGGCTTATCTGAGGGGTTTATATAAAATGTGTGTTTTAAAAGCTTGGAGCTTTTTTGGTTACATGCAAAAATCTAATGTCATAATGTTTTGGTTGTTTGTTTCATTCAAGCCACTCTTGATTAAAATAAAATGATGAAATATATATTCTCTCTACTTCAGCGTTCCCGTGTTCTGTCTCTGTATAGGACAAAGAACATAAATGTTGGTGTTTTGTTTGCAGCATAATAGGGATGATGGATGAGACCAGCCTTGAATATCAGCCCTTCACGGACTTGTATCACTTCAGTACCTGTGGAACAGTTTGAAGCAAACAAACAATTAGACAAGAGAATAAAACAGTAAAGGTCAGATTTTTGGTGTCTTTCATTTCTTTCACCTCTTTTCAAATTAAGCTCAGCTCAGTTTAGTTTTCCAGTTTTCTGTCCAATATTATGAGGTCAAACTGTCGTTCTTCATTGGCGTCCAAGGCGCTTGTTCCACCTCCATTGATATTCACCCTCAATTTTTTTTTCTTTTGAACTTTCCTTCTTCTTTATTTGCAGAAGAAGAAAGTGGGTTTTGCTAAATACATTGCCATACTTCTTTAGTCAAATCTTTAAATAAGCTTACAAGGTGAACGTTTGACTTTTTTTTTTTTTTTAGATTAATCAAAGAGTAATACATCTAATGTTTTTTTCTGTCATAGTCCTTTAAAAGCTATTATATACCTGCAGGTTGGTGAAAAACCCTTGAATTCTTTGTAATTATTTAATATTTGCTGGAACTGTGTTGAATTCACGATCTGCTCTTTGGTGTGTTAAAATATTTTTGAGCTTACATTCCAGTCATGACTGAAAATATTAACAAAAGACACTTTGGCTTGACTTGAATGTTTCTTTCACCTCACATGTTTACACACAAACATAACCAGCAATCTGCTTTTAAATCCCTGTTCTTGAACTTTTATCAGACATACCAAGACATGTTTCATGGGGTTCATGCTGTAAGGACATATAGTATTATATTTCTTGCACAGATTGCAACCTATGTCAGGGATATGTTTTTATTTGTTACTAATCTAACTTTGTACAGGTTTCATTTACACACCAACAAAGTTGATGGCCATCCAAAACATTTTTGAAAATTGTTACTTAGCTACTGCTTTAAGTGACCAAATTGACTTGTATTTGCTGTTAAAAACCTGTTTGTCAAGAAGCTGCTAATGGACAGTGGGCAGCAGCAAATGAGCAGGGTTTATATTATACAACAGCGACACTAGAAAAGATCGTTTTATGTGTTTATGTAATAATTTACTGCTAAAAAAAATGTTTCTTGTTGAGTTGAGTCTGGACGCCTGCACTGTCTCTGTCCAGATTTATGATGTTTCTTCGTTGAGCACAGTTAAAACTGGTTCGAGGTGATTATTTGCACACAGAAGAGTCTTATGAGTGTGTCTTTGTGTGCGTTTGACTGTTTGAAGCTGTTCCACGCAGTGAGCTCTGTTGCAGCTATTAGCCAACGTAAGGTCAGCACTGGGGCGTGCAGACTGCCCTGCTGTTGTTCGGGGTTAATACATCCGAGAGGGCTGAAAGATTCCAAAAAATTCAGCTTGTGCACTTAGTAACAACTGCATTGTGTGAACTTCCAGCCTCAACTCGGCTGTCTGGATGTAACCCCCCTTGGATCAGTTATTTATATCTCCGGTGATGAAGTTCAGTGGATAAATAGGGCATCACATCTGGTTCGTTGTTGACTCGATGCTTGAAGTTATTTTAGCTGCAGTGTGAGTTTATGGATGCACGTGTGAATTAAAAAACAAACAAACAAACAATACAAGTTGGAGAGTGTAATAACACATTACGTGTGTTATTCCTTTTATATTTCTTGTCTGCTCCGTCTGATTGTACCAGATCAGATCTTCAGTGTGAAAATTGACATTTGGAATAGAGATCCACTACAGCGAACTGCTCTGCTGCACTCTGGTGCGTTCTGAAAAGGTCAGCTTCCTCTGAAGGATTGTGTGCAACCAACCATTGCTCTGAGTGTGGGCTAAAAAAACGTATTTGGTTTCAGTTGTTTCAGTTTGCTTCATGTGCAATAAAATGTTGATTTGTGGGGTTTGTTTTTTGTTTTAGGGGTGTGGTAGTTGATCACTGTATTACTCTACCTGTAAGAAAAATGAATTTGCTGTGGTGAGCTCTTCTTTGCTGAACTGTTCAGTTGGATGTTGTAATCTCTTCAGTGCACAGCCAGATTACGACTGCTCCATATTGTCTGGTGGTGGACTGCGGGACGGACTAGAGAAAGGGGGAAGGGAAGGGGGATACTGTGCTCTGATCTTCTACTACATGTTCAAGATTACCTTTTTTATTAATGTTTCCATCTGGACATTTGCTATATTTGGTTGTTTATCCAGCCTGTTTTTTTCATTGTATAAATCTTTTAAGATTTAAGTCTAAATAAATCCCGACTTGAGATAAGACATACAGTATGTGTTATATCCCAGGAGAAGGCACTCAAATGACTAAATCACACAGTAGTGATTAGATAATGCCAAGTTTAGCCTAGATTAATACATAAAATTACTGCAATGTGATTTTTTTTTTTTTCTTGTGGGGGAGGGAAATTATTTTTGGGAATGAAAAGATTTCCGCTAAAGAAAAGAAAATTCTGCGTTCACTGTGGCCCGCCACCCCCCCTCAGCCTCCCACCCTTGCATGCGTCTTCCTCTCCATCTCTTTCTGTCTCCTGTGCACTCCATGCAGAAATGATTTCCATTCCTGCTGAATTAATGAGGTTCTGCTGAACTGAGAAAAGGCGAGGAAAGTGTACACACACACACACACACACACACAAATACACACACAGAGACGCAAGAAGAGAGGAACACACACACACATACACACACACACACAGAGACACAATATCCACTGCTTTGTTTCAGTCTGCATTCACACATGCACACAGTGATTCAATAGGCGTGTTTCCATCAAGGTTTCTAGGTGCGCATTATGAAGCATCGCATCAGAAAAGCTAAATGGAAACGGCATAATTCGAGTTAACTTCCTCTAAGTCGCTCTAAAGTTTATACGCTCGCTTGAGGTAGTTTTTGGGGAGTCGATTCAGAGCTGAGTCGGCTAAACGACAGATGGAAACAGATTAGCCGACTCAGTTCTGCCGCAGCGAACATTCACGTCACGTGACTGATCAGCTGTTTCCGCTCCGGACAACATGTAACATCGCTAAAACTAGTTGGCATGACAGAATAAATACAACTTGCCCGATAGCAACACATACCTGAAATATTCTCTCCATTTTGCCGAGATGTCTGTTTTCAAACGCTACTTCCTGTTTACTGTGGAAGTGCGTAACGCTGACGTCTGACGTATGGCGCTGACGTGTGACGTAATGACGCTGACGTCTGACGTAGAGACGCTTTGCGTGGCATTGCAGATGCGCTTCAAGCCAGTTTAATGGAAACACTTCTGATCCTCATAATTTTAATTTACATTTTAGCGAAATTTTCTAAAATTCGCTCAAAAATCGAATTTAAATTGGATGGAAACATAGCTACTGAAGCTTGGCCACTTTTTTCTTCCTTCTTCTTGTTTCAGAACACAAATAGTGTTTCGTTGCATTTTGAAGTAAATGTCCAGAAACGTGGACAGAGACTAAGCTGGACAACAAGCACACATATAGATAAACTGAATCAGAGGCACAATTAAACGCATATTTACTGTTTTCTCACACACAACCATAAAGACACTGGCACAAGTCAGGCCCCTGGAGTTGAGGTCCCCATAGCAACACTGAAATGTGTATCAAACACTACGGTAGTTTAGGATTGTTGGTGGTCTCAAACCTTTTCCCTCACACACACATTTACAGTCAATCAAAACATCAGCTTAAGTCTCATTCCAGCAGCAGTCTTTCAATCAGCCTCCACTTTCCCATAAAAAGCTCCCCTAAAGAGTCAACCTACCAATAACTGAAACCTTTCGTCCCAGTTGAAGACCCAATGAGCCGATGGCCTCCTTGACTCGGCTCATTCTTTGTAAACACAGACAGTGAAAACAAAGAAGCATGCAGTCAAAGGCACCTACCGTATTTTTTGGAGTATAGGTCGCACCGGAGTATAGGTCGCATTGTCCAATTATTACCAATAGATTGGAAAAATCCCTATAGATAGGTCGCTTCGGAGTATAGGTCGCACCTACGTTTAGCTCTGCTGCAAATGTCTGCCACAGGAGCGCACAGCAAGGCTTTTAAGAAGATTAACACTTAAAAACAATTATTTGTTTGATAAAAATTATAGCAAATATGTGTCTGAGCTGAACTTTTCCTTAATAAATTAACGTAATTGTGAAATGAGCTGGATAAAAATTTGTTTCGCCGAAAGTGATAAAAAGCCATATATAGGTCGCACCTGAGTATAGGTCGCAGGTCATGAAAAAATTATAAAAAGGTGCAACCTATACTCCGAAAAAGACGGTAATTGTGGTTCAACCAGGTTGTGTTCCAGCTCATGCGCTACTTAAAGTCTCGGTCAGAAATCAGCCGATCAAACATGACCTGAAATCATGGCTGATTTTTGGTGAGGTTCGGTCACGTTAACGCATTACCACCATGGAATTGTCAGGTGTGCAGCATAGATGTTTGAAACTGATAGTACGCTGGAATATTTTTCTTCTAGTGATGCATCTTTGTTCTTTTTCTTACTTTTCTTCATTAAATGCACATGATCATGCACATTCATCTCCAAACTCTATAAGAGCCTCTTCCCTTCTCTCCGTTCTCTGCTGTCTCAGTGTTTTTCTTCCCCCTTCATCATTGCTGAGGCTACTGATTCCAATGCTTTTGCTTTCTTTTTTCATCCCATCCCTTTATTTGCTTATTTCTTCATCCTCCACCATTTCTCTGTTTTGTTCTCAGGCAACCAGTCAGCAGTCAATAATCTGTTAAATAGCATTGATCGTCACCATTTAGTTTCCTGGGCCAGCTACTTAGGTTGTAAAGCTGATCAATGGCTTTGAATGGGAACCACCAAGATAGAGGATTGACTGCTGGGACACGCTTTGCAATCATATCATTTGTCTTCATTTGCTGTTCAATTATTTGTCATAATGGATGCGGTCACAATGCTAGCTAA
>JBBPBX010049683.1:0-10841 GCA_038048925.1 Garcialebias charrua
TTTTTAACTATATTTACAGGCCTGTACCTATTCATTTTAAAGTGTTTACTATTTACTTTATAATTTTTATATATAATCTCATATTTGCTAAAGATAATCTTACAAGTTCACAATTGATATAATCACAAACTAATCAAACATTCTAAAGCCGCTTTCATAAGACGGTCCATGTAGTGTTTTCAACGAGGATGTTGGTGACACCGAGTTAAACCACAAATGAAGACCCTGGAGTTTAGTTGCAGCTTGTTTAATTGTCTTCATGAACATGTGGTGAAAACTGAAATGACAGGAAATACACTATCTCAACACACAGAGACATATGTACACAAATCAAGTGGTTCAAGTTCGCTAAAATAACATTACAGAAAAATCAACAATAATGTCCAAACTAATCAGTATAAACTGCCATATAATACAACTTACGGCGTTCCTGCCTGACAATTGAGAGTGGATGGCACCTGATAACGTTTTATGCCACTTTTTGCATGTAAATCTTTGTTTTTGAAGCAAACCGTTAAACAGGAAGTACGTAACCGGAAGTACGTACCCGAAACCGGAAGTAGAATTTATCGATAATATTTTTAAATAAAAACTTATATAAAGCATGAATTGTTTGTCTAAACAACTTGCAAACATTTTTAATAACACCAAAATGTTTTTATAATTATTTACTTTGTATTTAACCCTATGAACTTATTTATAGAAATGCCTTAAGGACAACACACTCCCCGCCTGGCCTTATGAGGCCACTACTAAACAATCCATTATGCATTCAGTCCTTTGGCATGAGAAGAATAACTTCTGTAACTGGTCGCATAAATGTCTTTACACAACCTTGATCCCATCCCTTTACCTCGATCTTTCTTACTAGACTGTCCTTGCCTGGAAATGTTGCAGCGACCCTTGCCATGGGCCAGCTGTTACGTGCAACCTGCTTGTCCTTTAGCAGAACTAGGTCGCCAACTTGGAGGTTTCTACATGATACAGTCCATTTCTGTCTTTGTTGTAAAGTGGGCAAATACTCATGCCTCCAGCGTGTCCAAAACTGGTTGGAAAGAGCTTGGACTTGTCTCCATTGTTTGGTGTAAAGATCTTTATCCAAGAAGTCTCCGGGTGAAGGTAGAAGGCAAGATTTCTGTGTATTGAGCGTCGATGGGGATAGAATAAAGGGGTTCTCTGGATCCGACGACACTGGAACAAGCGGCCTTGCATTTATGATGGCTCCTTCCGTCAGATGACGGCCTTGATGTTCCACCAGCTCGTGGTGATGACGAGTTAGCAAGAGGGAGACGTGACTGTGTTTAGGGAGAATTAATGGACTATTTTCAAAGTTCTCGATTTCTCAGTGTTTGAGTCGGCCTCCAACAGAAATGAGACCATCCTGCAGGATTGGACTGGGCTTCTGTAGAGGGCTCTGCTTTGAGATCGGCTTGCCAGCATAAAGGGCAGAAAGTTCTTTTTCAAAGTGGGCCTTTTGTGTCTCCTTGAGGATGACAGTTTTGCTTGAGCTATCTCCTCTGGAGTGTGAGGTAGATGACATTGGTGCCAGCCTTTACATTTGCTGTTTGGATTGGTCCCATTGAAGGATTTTGCGATGTGGATCAGATTTGCTATAGCTCTGACCAAGGACTTGAAAGTGGAAAAGCGTTCGAAACGTTTACTGTTGAGTACTTGGAGGTGAGTGACATAAGTTCTGATTTCTGGCCTAATTTCTGAGTCTTTGTCAGGTTCGATTAAGTCAAACATTTCACTCACGTGTGGTGTCTCTGCAGGAGTTTGGCAGATGAATGATGGTCCGGTGAACCAGGTCGACTTTTTTAGCTGAGCTGCTGACAATGACCTCGATGCATGGTCTGCTGGGTTTTCTTCTGTGCGCACATAGTGCCATTGTTCTGGCTTTGACGACTGGCGAATGCGCTGTGCTCTGTTGTTTGGCAGTCGCTGGCGAGGTTCTTTAAACGGAAGTGGGGTGACCCAACTGTTGTCCTCATCTCTGTACACAGCATTGCCCATTATTTTGATAAACATGGCGTCCTGTATTGAGGGAGCTGGTTTATTGTCATCTTCTGTCCGGTTAAAAACAGTTTGTCCCAGAGCTTGCTCAGGTGCTTTACTCAGCCTATTTGTGTGTGGCATTTCCTTGAGTTGCAGAAGGCTGTTACATGGCTCAAAAACTGTGGGTCGACCATTTTCTAGGACAACTGTTTTGAGAGTGCTGACAGTCGGCCTATGAAGATTACCCAGACAAACCTCCCCGACTACAACCCATCCTAGATCTAAACGCTGAGCAAATGGTGCATTATGAGGCCCATTAACTCTCTGCCTGACCTTGTGTACCCGTAAAACGTCTCGCCCTAGTAACAGGAGTATTTCAGCTTTAGGGTCTAGTTCTGGAATGTATTTTGCTAAGGATTGAAGATGTGGCTGGTGTAGCACTGCGCTAGGGGTTGGGATTTCACTTCTGTTATTGGGAATGTCCTGACACTCAATAAGCGGGGGTAGAGGGATAACTACCGACCTATCTAGTGACTCAATCTGAAAGCCTTGAGCCGTTTTACCCCACGTTTCTACAACACCAGAACATGTTCTGAGATTGTAAGAGAACGGTTTGGTTTTAATGTCAAAAAGTTCAAAAAACTCTGGCCTGGCTAAGGAACGATTGCTCTGATCGTCTATTATTACATAAGCTTTGACTGCTTTGTTCTTGTAACCTAAAGGGTACACCCACGCAAGACATATCTTAGAACATGAACGACCCCACTGACCTGGACCGCACACATCTGTGCAGCTTGTTGTGACATTGACTGTGTCAGGACTGTTCTCTCCCTCCCCGCCATTCTCTTGTGCCGGTGAGGGAGCCTTGTTGATCTGTGGTGGAGGACCAGGATGCATGATTGCATCGTGGCTTGTGCTATCACATTCAGAACACGTTACTGCAGATTTACAGTCCTTTGCAAGATGAGTGTCTGAAGAGCAGCATTTAAAGCATATTCCTTTCTCTTTGAGGAAGGCCTTCCTTTCATCGAGTGGTTTGTTCCGAAATGTCCTGCATTTTTTGAATGGGTGTGGCTTATTATGCAGAGGGCAGTTCCTGTTAAAATCGTTGTTGGGGAGAGAAATATTGGTTTTGTGTACAGTAATAGGTTTACTAGAGTTAAAGTTCTTTGAATATAGTCTTTCTGGCCTTGAGTGTGTTTGGTCGTTTTGTTGGTGGAAACTTGGATCATTGCGTCTCTTTGCCTCTTTGCATATGAATTTGCAGAAATACTTAAAAGGTGGGAAACAGCCTTGATTTTCCTCTTTATATTGAGATCCATGTGACATCCACTTTTCCTGAAGTCCGTGTGGGAGTTTTTCAACAATTGGCCCAATTCCCCGAGAAGTGTCCAGATATTGTAGGCCAGGGAGGTAGCCATCTTCCTTGGCACTTTGAATCTCTTGTAGCAGATCCCCTAGTTCACGCAGCTTGATGTTATCTTTGACCGTTATTCTTGGAAAACTGTCCAGTCGTTGGAAGAGCGAGTTTTCGATTATTTCAGGAGCTGCATAACATTCGTTTAGTCTCTCCCATGCTTTGTATAGAGCTAATGTGGGGTTATTGACATGTACTGAACGTATGCGTTTTACCTGATCACTTGACTCCTTCCCTAGCCATTTTATCATGAGATCTAGCTGTTGAATGGGACTTAGGTGAACCTCGGCTGTTGCACTAGAAAATGAAGAGTACCATGCTCCATAATTCTCTGGCTTATCATCAAACTGGTAAAGGCCCGAAGTGATTAGATCTCGTCTTGCTATGTATTGGGCAAATGGCTCAACTGGATGTGGAATGCTGGCTGGGGTGTTCCAGTGAGGCGTGAACGGTGAGCAAGTTGGGTTGAAGGGAGTTTTTGGTTTCATTTCACCTCTAGGCTGACTGGGCATATTTAGAGCAGCAACTTTGTCCTTAGTAAGCTTTTGTTCAGAGCTGATGGGTTGTGGCTCTATACTGTGTTCATCGGGGGGATGCCATGTTACAAATGTATCGAGTGAGCTTACTCGTGGGCGAACGATGGTTGTTGCTTCTTCAGAACATGGAGATTGTATTATGCCCATTTGAGATTGTACAAATTCACTTGTACGTTCTAATTTTAATTTTTCTGATGGAGGTTTTCTATTTTTGGGCTCCTCTTGTGTTGCCTCAGCTTCCTCCAGCACTTGGGCTTCAGCCACAGCAGCATCAGCTTCCTTTTGTAATGTTATCACTTCCAATGTTGCCTCTATTTTAGCTTTTTCCAGTTCACTTTGTGCTCTTTCAACTTTTAACTGTGCTTCTTTGGTTGCATAAGATGCTCTCACCTTAGCAGCTTCCGCTTTAGCACGAGCGTGAGCAGCGCTTACTGTTGAACCAGATGAACGGCTCGTCCTTACACTGCTTGCAGACTTGTTGCTGGATGCCATTTTGACCGTGAGGAATCGTCAGTTGGCGCCTTTTCACTGTAGTGTTTTCAACGAGGATGTTGGTGACACCGAGTTAAACCACAAATGAAGACCCTGGAGTTTAGTTGCAGCTTATTTAATTGTCTTCATGAACATGTGGTGAAAACTGAAATGACAGGAAATACACTATCTCAACACACAGAGACATATGTACACAAATCAAGTGGTTCAAGTTCGCTAAAATAACATTACAGAAAAATCAACAATAATGTCCAAACTAATCAGTATAAACTGCCATATAATACAACTTACGGCGTTCCTGCCTGACAATTGAGAGTGGATGGCACCTGATAACGTTTTATGCCACTTTTTGCATGTAAATCGTTGTTTTTGAAGCGAACCGTTAAACAGGAAGTACGTAACCGGAAGTACGTACCCGAAACCGGAAGTAGAATTTATCGATAATATTTTTAAATACAAACTTATATAAAGCATGAATTGTTTGTCTAAACAACTTGCAAACATTTTTAATAACACCAAAATGTTTTTATAATTATTTACTTTGTATTTAACCCTATTTCTAGAAATGCCTTAAGGACAACACAGTCCAGTCCGGGTTTGATGCGTGTTCAAGCCTCCAACGAGCATTCATAAAAAACAGGAACGCGGATAGGCGAGTTAATTTTACTCGCCAATGATGCGCCCCTGAGCCGCCTCTGTTCATAGTGTCAGGGACGCATCCGAGCCGGGCAGAGCCACGAAGGAATCCCGCGGATCCGCGCTCAGAATACAGATGACATCAGTGAGCGACTGCAGGATTAATCATCAGGCAGATTTATTACTGAGGAAATCGCTCTTTTTTCCCTCTCTCTCCCTCTCTCGCAGCGAGACACACACACGGAGACACACGTGTGTGTGTGTGTGCGCGCCTCCCTCTCTCGCAGCGAGACACACACGGAGACACACGTGTGTGTGTGTGTGTGCGCGCCTCCCTCTCTCGCAGCGAGACACACACACGGAGACACACGTGTGTGTGCGCGCGCGCGCCTCCCTCTCTCGCAGCGAGACACACACACGGAGACACACGTGTGTGTGCGCGCGCGCGCCTCCCTCTCTCGCAGCGAGACACACACACGGAGACACACGTGTGTGTGCGCGCGCGCGTCTCCCTCTCTCGCAGCGAGACACACACACGGAGACACACGTGTGTGTGCGCGCGCGCGTCTCCCTCTCTCGCAACGAGACACACACGGAGACACACGTGTGCGCGCGCGCGTCTCCCCCTCTCGCAACGAGACACACACGGAGACACACGTGTGTACGCGCCTCCCCCTCTCGCAGCGACACACAGCGACTGTGAGTGTGTGTGTGTGAGTTTGCTTAGGTTCTATTTGGGGTCTTAAACACGTTCACACACCAGGTGTGTATGTGTGTGTGTGTGTTGCGCGTGGGCTGGAGTGAGACATCAGCTGTACATTTATTATGAGGAAATATTTAAAAAGACACGACAACTTGTTAAGTTGACGTCTGACGTCTGTCCCACAATAAATACGTCGCGGTCCAGTCCAGCTCTGCTCAACGCCGCTTTTGGAGCCGCGTTGCGGCTTCTTTTCTGAACACGTTTATTTGAGCTGGACCAACCCGCATTCAACTGTGGTCTTATGAATGACCCAAGGGGAATTAAAGCCGGACTGGTCTGTGCGGGAATAGCGCGGATCTGACTTATGAAAGGGGCTTAAGTGAAACAGACACAGGTAAGAAACCCCATCCCCGCTCCCCCACCCCCAAAGGTGTGAAATTCTCTGTGTGTGAAGTTGCACATACAGACGGCTGCAGTCCAAAGTTTTTCTGCACTAACAACAGATTTAAATAATGGCAGAGAGCTGAGTGTTTTTCTGCTACTCATCCTTTTTCAGCATGCAAGAGCAAAACTAATAAAATCCAGGGTCCAAAGAGACGTTATTCACCAGTTTGGATGCAACTGTGATCATGCGGTCACTGCATGCACAATGAATACAGCTGAGCCCAGGGTTGCCAGATAAAAAAAATGCCTTATTTACCACCTCCTTTTCTGTGCACATGTTCAAGAAACAAAACACAAACTTCATTTTGCTCAAGATGAGAGTTCTGCAATGGAGTTAAATTCAAAGCAGTGTGCTCCTCAAACCAACAGTGTTAAATTATTATTCTATCTATGAATGTTTCTGTTCAATTATTATTTTGTATAAATGTTTCTGTTCAGTGCCCTGAGATTACTTCTTTTTTGAATTGACACTATATAAATAAACTGAATTGAATCTTAGAACATCTTTACTCAGCACACACGACAGTTTAGGTCAAAATACTATCATTTTAAAGCCACAGTACTATAGTTCATAATTTCTTATCTGGCAACCCGACTGACATGAAAACTACAGCATTTTTCATGTAAACCAGCTTTTTATATTATTACCCCATAATAAACATTGAAAAATCACTAATGTTTCCACAGGTTGTTGTCATGTAAACGGGGCCTTATAGTAGGTAGATCACTTTGACTTGATCATTTCAAAAGTAGCTCGCATGCTGAAAAAGTCTGAACACCCCTGATGTAGACAGTTAGAGCCAAAGTGAAAAGCTTGATACTATGTGGTCCTGTTGTAAAAACAACCTCATAAATTCTCTGTTATCAGTCAGAAGAATGCACAGCTACTCTGCAGCCTTCGAGGTAACAATAGAGACAGGATCTGCTCCTGAGTGGCTGAAACACAGTGTCACTCAACATCAAAAGGTTTTGAAACCCAATCACAAGTCGGCCCGCTCCTGAGGGGGTGGGGCATGACAAACCTTCAAGTCTGGCTGGCACACAGCGTTTGGTTGAACAAACATCAGGCTGGATGACCAGACAGGTTCGCTCTGACTTTGTTCCTCAGACTGCATTCTGATTACATGTAATATCTGCATACGGTACTTTAACTTTGTGTTCAATGAAATATTTTATACAAAGGTGAAGTGCTCCTGGAATTCTGTGCTAGGATCAATTTGAACACCCCAAACCCTTCAGTTTCTTTCTAAAAAAACCTTTACAGGATTTAAATAAACGGTTTTCTGCTGAATAACACAGATCTCTAAAGGTATAGAGGCTTTTGAGCTTCTTCTGTGCACATTCCTGATTAATTGTTGTTTTGTATTTTATTATTTTCTGCAGTTAGGGGTGTAACAAGATACTCATCTCCCGAGATGGGATCCTTGGTCCATGAGGATGAGACAAGATTTTAACTACATTTTTAAGAAAAAAGCTTTTGCCTCAAACTCAAACTGTACCGGTAGTTCTGTCTAAACTGAGTCTCTGCAGATCTTAGAACGATGCTTCAGTCAGGTCCACCTCGCTACACAAAGTCAAAGTCAAAGTCAAAGTCAACTTTATTGTCAGATCTGCAATATGTACAGTGCAGGACATACACAGGACCGAAATTGCGTTTCTCTCAGTCCCTCAGTGCAACAGTAAACATCTAAACATTGAAACACTGAAACATATAATAATAGACATAAGCATAAAAATAGTAAAACTAGTAATAGTAGTAAATAGTAGTAAATAGTAAAACTAACACTGTCAACAGACCACAGTTAAACAAACACCCTGATCAGGGGCCAACATGTTCAACTTTTTTAATTTACAGATATTTTTTCATCACATGAACTATTAATGTTATCATATTTATACAGAAATATTAAATTAACTTTTAACTGCATTTTGTTAGTCAAAACGGACTGCTTTAATTAAAATAATATATTCTTGATTTCCTTTCAAACCACTTTTTATGATTCATCAAAAAACCTCTTAAAGGTGGGGTATGTAACATTGTAATGTAGTCTAACTTTTCAAACAATATATTTTTAACATATTTCTTCACTCAGTCACTATCTACTGACAAACTGATGTTAGACCAAGTAATCTCTGAAAAAATCTATAGTCCCCTTGCTTCTCTATCAGCATTTATAAAAACACTGAAAACACAAGAGTGACCAGGACACTGACAGCCAATAAAAACAGAGTTGTTTGTCACGCCCCAACCCACGCCCCCACCTGTCCCAGCCGCAGCTCGTTCTCATTCAAAGGATTGCAAAGCGATGCAGGACTGTTTTTTATGTGACACAAAATGTATTAAATATCCCTTCTTTATCCCAGAGCTGGACTTTTATTTAGTTTTTTTGCCAAAAGTCAAGTGATCGCTTCATCCTTCACTGACGAGGAAATGGATTTGTCACGACTCACGAGCGAATTAAAACATGTCCAACGTTGCTTCGTGAACCTCTGATGATTTCTTCTGGTTTTTGTGTTGTAGGACTAGCGCTCCATGGTTTTATTTTATTAGAAGGTTTTATTACCATAAACACAGAATATCGCAGCGGCTCTGAGCAGACACAGCAGGGGGCGGAGCAGATCCCAAGTTCAGCGGAGCACTGTGGCATTCTGCTCCCTCCCCTCAGAGCCATATATGGCTCTGAGGGGAGGGAGCAGAATGCTTTTCTGCGCTGAAAATATTTCTAAGTCCCAGAGTGTTCAAATATCGCAGACCCTACCTTTAATGATGAAGATGTGAACAGCTACAAACATTTCAACTTTGAATTCCAGCAGAAAACATGATGTGAACAAACTGAATCCAGGTGGGGAGCTCTGACAGGAGGCTGACAGAGTCGTGGAAACTCTCAGGACATCACAATGAAACTGCTGTGATTTTTTTTATTTTTTTACACGACTGATTAAATTTCTCACACTGATGAACACAAAAATGATGTGTGTGTAGGCAGGTCTAGTTAAAGACAACTCTTCCTCTGAAGTCAGAGAAACGTGCAGGTTGGACTTTATTTGATCAGCTTCAAAGTAGACCACTCAGCATGTGGTCAGGTCGGTTGTGTTTTTATCTCCTGACCTTTTTATAGACACCGATGCTAAGTTAGTGCTCTGGATGTCCTCACGTCACGTGCGCTGCAGTATGGCATCTTGTTTTGTTCTGGTTCATTTTAACTATTTGTGCATCCACTGCACACCCATGCAACGGCTAAGACCACACACACTTTTGGAGTTTTGTGTGTCACTGCCTTGCCATCATGCTGTCGTGGTTCAGTTCCTGGCCCCCTTCCTTGCTGCCTCGGGCTCAGGCTCTGGCCTGTCATGGCGGCCGTCTCCATGATCCTCCATGATCTGCCTGTACAGACCAAACTCTACGGACCAGAACCAGACTGGTCTGGGACCTCTAGGGAACAGTTTGGTTCCGCAGAAAAACTTTGGATGTTCTGACCCGGTTCTGGAGGGCAGTCACTGTACGTTGCTGCAGTCATTATTATCATCATGCTGCTAGAGGGACAACGTTACTAAAAGAACGACTCTACTAACAGTACCATGCTGCTAAAGCTTGATTTATACTTGACGCGTCGCGCCGCGCGCCCCTCGTGACGCGATATCGCAGTCCCCGCCCCCTGCGCGTTGGCCCCGCGCGTCGTCTTGGCGTGTATCGCGCACCTCCGAATTTTTGAAACTCCGCAAGCCTAGTGCGCGCCGCGTGGCGCGCACCGCACCGTTGACTTTTGCCGTTGACGCCGTGGACTGGGCTCAAAGAACAGCACTTTGCCATGCTCCGCCGTGCGTCAATTATAAACAACGTGGCGAAACTATGAACGCAGCGCGCGCGCTCCAGCTTGCGGACCAAAGCGCGACTATAACTCAGCCTTTAGTGCCAACAGTTCCACTCTGCTAACAAAACCACTCTCCTAGCAGGACCATGCTGCTTTACATGCATTTCTTTTTCACTTTTGGTGCATAGATTAGTATTTTTTTATTTTTTGGTGTGTTGAGACGGTTCTTCTCATCCTGAGCATTTCATTGCATTGTTGACCTTGTGTTGAACTGCATATGACAATAAACAAACTAAACTAGATGCTATCATGTCCACTTACGGCTCATTTATAAGCTACTTAACAGTGTTCAGTTGTAACCCTGTTTCAGCTGCTCTGCAGTCATTCAGACACCCGGCAGCATTACACATCACACAATGTCAAATACCAATAAAACTCTTTTACAAATATGGTTATTTGTTATTATTATAAGACATAAGTCATAGGTCAAAGCAGGTGTAAAAGACCAGAACAATAGAGATTAACACCATCTGTAAATAGCTGAGAAAGTATTTGAGGGGCCTGGCGCCTGGTTTTACACATGTGCATTAGTACCGGTAACTGTAAAAAGGTCAGTGATGCTCTTCCTCTCAGCGCAGAGCTACAGAGGCTCAGGCTCGTGCCAGACATGTTTAAACTGCTGCCACACAAACAGTTTAAGGTGGTGGAGACATTTTCAGTGATAATTTCAGACAAAGGCACAAGACAGCTTTCACATCTTGTGATAGCTTAATTTTGTGACGGTACACACACAAAAAAAAAAAATA
>JBBPBX010049683.1:10871-25257 GCA_038048925.1 Garcialebias charrua
ATATATATATATATATATATATATATGTGTGTGTGTGTGTGTGTGTACAGGTAGTCCTCGACTTACGACAGTCTCGACTTACGACATTTTGCGGTTACGACGCATCTCCCATTAAAAAAAAATAATAATTTTTTGAAAATTTATTTTGAAAAGACGAGTTACGCAGTTTACGGTTTTACGTATTAAACGTAGCGGCGGACGAATGCTACACATTACTCTCTAAAAAAGCTAAGTATGGTCCTCTGGACATTCAAAATATAAAACTGTACTGTGAACCCTGTTTTACGTCGTAAACGGAACGGAATACGGCAGATGGACCGAACTGGACGGCGGTTTTACGTCGTAAAGGCAATAGAGAATACGGAGGAGGGACGGAGGAAACTCACCACAGCATCCCAGTAGGAAATTAACTCTTTTTTCCTTTCATTATGGCTCCCAAATAGGGGTGGGCGATATGGCTCAAAAATTATATCGTGATATTTCAGAGTATTATCACGATAACGATAAATTTCGTGATATAACCCCCCACAAAAATCAAATGTATTTATTTGACAAAATTAACTTAACATGTTGCTTTGCAGTATTATATAAAATTTTAAAAAACAACAAGGGGTAATTTTACTGAAATTACTTTATTTAGTAAAGTATTTAGTCTCCAAGTAAAACTACACCTGCACTTTAGTTTTTGTGGTGGTTTTTTTAATCTATATTTTGTGCAGACTTTTTCAATCTAAATAACAGATCATTTTTAAAGTATTTTTTTTTTCAGAGATTACCTGGCTAACATCAGTCTGTCAGGAGATGTGGCAGAGTGAAGAAATATGTTTATAAAAAATGTTACATACAGCTCCTTTAAATGAGCTGTAACTTCTACAAGTTGATCAGCTGACCTTCATGTTTCAGCTTCATCATGCAGGAACGTGTCATATGCTTCCTCTGATTCATTTTTTTAACTGAACTGTCTCTGATGGAGTGATGTGGAGCCGCGCGTGTTTGTAACACAGTTTACAGCGGGGACACGCTGCACCGAGCAGCACCGGAGCAGCTCGGTGCTGCTCGGAGCGGAGCGGGGCGGGGGAGGAGGGGACAGCTGTCTGTGCCTGCAGGGAGGAGAGAAGTTGAGACGCGCGCGTTGTTTTTAACATTTTAGCAGTAACTAATTAGCGTTTTACACCAGTAGACTGGTGGAGGGGAGGTGCGCAGTTGCTCGGGTGTTAAGGGGCGGGGCGCCCTGACGTATTACGTCATGAAATTAGCATATCATGATATAAGGTTTTTGCCCGGGCAAGCTTTTTATACCGGTATTACCGGTAACAATATGATATGGCCCAGCCCTACTCCCAAAGGTATGTGTTTTTTGACAATTATGTAGGGTACTATGTTAGGATAGGCTAAGTGCTTGGTAAAATACAAAACTGTACATACAAGGTGCAGTATGTACGCATGTTCCGACTTATGTCGAAATTTGGTTTACGACGCCGCGTAGGAACGGATCTCCATCGTAAGTCGAGGACTTCCTGTATATTCAAAATGAGCTTTTTCTTTAAATGTTTTTTTGTTGCAAATAGCAAAGAAACTTAAACAGTTTAAATATCATCCTCATTAAAGATACAAATCAATAGATTGTAGCTGCACCCTAAAACAGGGTTCCCAGCATTAAATGAAATTGTGTTTTCCTGAGTTTTCCATAATAAATCCTGAAATTCCAAGAGATATTTTGGTCACATAAAATGCACAAAAGTAGAGCAGTTATGGCATGTCAATCATCCCCAATGATTAATTATATTATTTAACAACAGATCGTAAACAATAGGGGTGTAACGGTACACGTAGGTGTATTGAACCATTTCGGAACGGCACATTTGGTTTGGTCCACGTGTGTACGTTTTAATTATTTTTTTCACTCGTTAAATTTTTTTAACGAGAGATTATGTGCCGCGGAACTAAAGTTCCTAAGTGTGTTTCAGCACGGCACTATAGTCTTGCAGCATGCATAGCATTAGCAGCCTAGCATCTGGTTGCAGTCTCCTGTTTGGGAACATTATGTCTTTCTTGTTAAAAGACGTGAACAAATCCAAAGCTGTGTGTCGACGTTGTTTCATGGAGATTGGATCTGCAGCAGCAACACGTCTTAACTTGTGAACGCTCTTGAAACGACATCATCCGAACGTGAACGTGTCTTCTAGCAGCTTTGTGCAAAGATCGATAACAGCAGCATTCAAACAACCTTCATCAGGTAATTCAGATCAGTCCAGAGCAATAACACAAGCTGTAGGAGTTTTTAAAGATATGGATCTACGTCCGAATGTTGTTGATGCGCCGGCTTTAAAGTTCTTGAGCCTCACTACAACATCACATCAACAGTTAAGTCAAAAAGTTCAGAACTTTATGAAAATGCTAAAATTGATATTGTGAACAAGCCCTGGAGCAGATTAAAGCCCTGCTCTGATGATGATGATCGAGAGAATCATCCACCTCATAACAGAAATGATAGCCACTCAAGAAGAGGTATTGTTCTTTTATTATTATTTTCTGATTTAATTTTTTTAATTTAAAATTGTCATTTTATTAACTGAATATTTAAACCTCTTTGTGTTTGCAGTCTAAGTATTGTCACTGAGTTCCTCTTCAAGGAAATCATCCACCAGTTCACCTCCAGCTGAGAAGTCTGTGATGACTGAATTCTTTGAACTTTTCCATGTACAGGTGGGAGGAGGTCCAAGAAGAGGTTGCGAGTACAGAACTTCAGGGTGTCCTTCCGTTGAAGCCGACTCTTCTTTGGTGGAAAGACAATGAGGACAAATACAGCCACACTGCTGCTACCTGTTGTTAGTGAGCAGTTTTCTCCACCGCAGGAGATATTCACTGCAACTAGATCTGTGCTTTTGGCAGAAAATGTGGACAAGTTGGTCTTTTTGGACAAAACCTTGATTAGTTAGATTGTAAACAGTCTGTTGCTGCTTATTGTTCTGGTTCTGACTGTTATTGTCTTTATTAAGATTTTTAAGAGTGCCGTTTATTTACAATATCAATGGGTTGCTTTTATTCATTTTTAAACAAACGTATTGTTTACTTGGTATATTTTCTAAATAAATGTTTTGAAATCTTTATTTTGGCCTTTTTTGTACCAAAAATTAACCGAACCGAGCCCTCCTTGAAACTGAACCGAACCTAAATGTAATGTTAGTGTACGTTACACCCCTTGTTACACCCCTTAGTAAAAAGCCACCACAGCCAATCAGTAATGGTCAATGCACTGTGTACACTGTAGAAGCAGAACATTGACTCAGTGATACCAGAATACTAGTATTAACACATGTGCACAGCCAAATCTCAGAAAGATCATCTTTTAATCAGCAGATCAGTGTTCAAATTCCAGTTCTCTATTTTTTTTTAAATGTTTTTCTCAAATTCTCAGATTTTTCCTTGTTTGGAAAATGTTTAAATCATTTTCCAGTAGGGCTTAGGCGATATGGAAAAAATCATATATCACGATATGGACTTTTTTATATCACGATAACGATATATATCACAATATTAAAAAAAAACTTTGGTCCAAATTTTTCCAGTACACACACACACATTGTGTTGTATATATATACAACACGATGTGTGTGTGTGTGTGTACAGGAAAAATTTGGACCAAAGTTTTTATTTTATTTTATTTTACTACAGATACAGTTACAATTATAAGAATGTGAACAAAAAGAACAAGGAAATTTGGACCAAAGTAGAAACTTTGGTTCCAAATTTTTCCTGCAGGTGGCGGTAAAACAACGGCTGCTAATAAAACCCACGAAGAAGAAATCCGCTCTGACTGGAATCTGGAGTAAACAAGGCAAAGAAACAGAAAAGAGAAAACGTTGCGTTTGATTCCGGTTCTGTTGTGTCTCTGGTCTGTTTTGTATTGGTTAACTGGACCCGAGTTCGGACTCGGTTGGACTTCGTGTCCTCTGGACCCATTTTGTCTCCGAGTTTCAGCGGAGCTAAATAATGGAAGCTAACAAGGTGAGCTTCCCCTCTTTTTGGTAAAAGTTCTTCTTCTTGGGCTGCCTGCGCAGCTGTTTCTCCATGTTGTGACACCCATAGATATCTGGTGACACCGGCTTCATGCCGGCTGCGTCTCTGTTGAACTCGAGTTTAACAACGTAAAGCATGTGTCGCAAACCCGCGCGTGCGTCAAACATAAAGCAGCGCCGTCATCTCGCAAAACCACAATATGAAGCTTCTTTGCGACCGTTATTTTTTTATTCTTATTTATCACGATAGAGACGATAGAAGGAAAGTAGCACGATAGACACGTTTCTATCGTCCCCACGATATATATCGTCATATCGCACAGCCCTATTTTCCAGGATTTCCCTGATAATACAGAGACACTGGGAACTCTGTAAAATTGCAACTAAATAATATAAATAACCTTTTCCTCTATGTCATTTTAATCCATCTATACTCTGTTCAAGCAAAACAAACAGCCCCTGACCGTGACTCCAGCTGGCTGCACTGAACTAACATCACTCAACAGAAGTCAGACCACTCGGGACATTTTGGGGGGACGTTTGTGTCATTTTCAGTCCAAATGTCAAATAGAAAAGATTTGAATGAAGCCAAAGAAAAGCAACTAGAGAAGTTAATGTCCACATCCAGCAGCTCACTTACTGTGTTGCTTTCACAATGTCCAAGCTGCTGCTGTCGTCCATGTGGGACCGTTTCTTTGGCTGCTGACTGACGTCCATCGTCTGGTCTGTGTTTTTACCCAGCTGTCCAAAAGCAGGCATGTACAGGTTTGTCATCCCACCAAAAGCTGCCACTCTCGGCCCGTGACTGTGAGAGTGGTCCGTGTGTCCGTGGTGACAGTTGTCATGCATGTGGCCGTGGCCCTGCACCACAAACATAAAAACACAAAATCAATCCAAGATGCTCAACATAATAATGATACAGATTGAAAAATGACAAGATTGTCAATCATCCATGAACCCTTTAAAAAGGTATTTAACACTAAACTATTGAGGAAAGAGTTATGAGCAGCTTTCTACAACAAAATAAGTTCCTATCAAAACTTGGGTAATACGAAAAGGATTATATTATATCCATATCCATAGGATTATATCCATATTTTGTAAAGGGAGACAGTACATTTCTGATATAACGTTAGACAATTACTGAATATTTTGTAGAATAATTGTTTTTTCTCCCACAGTCATTTTCTTGAAATCATAATTTCCTGGTGAGCCAACTACTTTCTGGATGATTAAATGTAAACTGGACCACCTAGCCTTCAGAACAAAAAGCTGTAAAATGTGACTCACTGTGTACAAGTTGTAAAGTTTAGCAATATGTAAATAAAATGTACGATAACCTAAAGTTAGTCACCTGTCAGAGATTTGGTCAGACAAGTCCTACTGTAACAGCTAATGCTTTTAAAAAGGTGAGGGTTCAGGCCAGTCCTGTAGGGTGGTTTCCATTTCTGCCTGACTGAAAGTGCATTAAAACACTGGAATAACACAAATGTTGCTGTATTTTAATCAACCACTTAATAAAAAGGAAAGAGAAAATTCTTCTTTATCATTTGTTCTAATAAATTAATCATTAAATAATATTTTTGCAAATAAAATAATAATACCATTTTGTGTCAGACTAATATGCTGAAAGAACCAGTTTTCTTTATAAATAATGGTTAAAATCTTAAATAATTCTTGTTCTGGACAGTTAAAAAGTAGACAAATGTTATGATCAAATATAATTCATGCAATTGAAGTAAGAATTAAGGTGCTTTGTAAATAAAGCACAATTTGTTGTTACACACTGGCTGGGTAACTTTAAACACTGAATAATATATTTTCTTGTTATGAAAGAGCAATTTTTACGTCTTCGTTCACTAAATTCAATGTGTCCAGAGCCGCAACAACCTGCTACAACTGTGGTATGGGCCACTTTAGATTTTTTTGGAGAAGACTTTTGTGGCCAGTAGGAGTGACATTTTAAAGCTAAAAATATTTAATGATTTTTTTAAACATTTATTAACATTTTTACACTTTAAGACAAATGAAATGACCAGATTATTGTAAACAGGAAATATTTTTTTATAATAAAAAACAACTATGAACTATGCAGACCTATGTAATTTTTTTAACTGTGTAAAAATTAATTAAGTATAGAAGTAAAGCAAAAGGTTCAAGTGAATATTTGCTAAACAAATGGCAGGAAAACAGCTAAAACTACTGATGTTTGTATAACAACCAATACAATTTAATTTTGTGTTTGTTCTGGTCGAAAGCAATATGCTGGTGGAGATTCTCAGTCGTCCAGTTGAAAAAGCCCCCTGGATAGTCGTCTAAACGTCTTTTGCAACAAATAAAGTCCAGTTGATCTTGTATTGAACGCCTTTTTGGTTTTGGTCGAAGCTTAAAAGAGCCGCTACAGAGGGACCAGAGAGCCGCTACAGAGGGACCAGAGAGCCGCTACAGAGGGACCAGAGAGCCGCATGTGGCTCCAGAGCCGCAGGTTGCAGACCCCTGGAGGTGTGGAAGCTTCCCGACATGTGGAACAGGTTAAACGCTGCCTGTCTGGACGTAATAAATGTGTGAAAATTAAAATAAGCTCAACGGATGCCTTCTGTTAAAGATGATTTCACGGATTATTTGGTGAATCTGTCGGTCCATCTTCAAGCAGAGACATTAAAAACATCTGGAGGTTTAACAACAAGGAAACGGCTCGACGTTCCCGCTGAGGCTACATTAGCCGGCTAGCTAGTTGGGATTAGCGACAGGTGACCAATTAAAGGTTACCTGGACCAAATTAAGATAAAAGACGAACTGAACGCAGTTTCTTTTCCAATCTGAATTAATCCGCACAGATTATTAATATTCCGCTCTCACAGCCACTGAACCCAGCTGAACAGCAGTTAGTTAGCTAGTTAAAGCTAGCAACACGCTAAAATAAGGCAAACAGAGCGAAATACGTGATTCGAGTTTCGCTGCCTACAACCACACACTTACAACAGTGATAAGAAAAAGCTGCTCATGAGGGTAACTCCACTTACGTTGCCGTCATCACTCCAGTCCATCTTGATGTGGAGGAACGAAGCAGCGAAAGTTTCAGCAGCTGGACGCCATGCTCAACTTCCGCCGCCGGCTCAAAGTAAANNNCTGGACGCCATGCTCAACTTCCGCCGCCGGCTTTTCAAAGTAAAAGCTCCGAATTCCTGCTGCATCCACAAGACCTGAAAAACTGTAAATTTTTAAAGAAAAAACCTGATTTCTCTGTTTTTTTAATTGAATTTAAACAATATTTACTTACAATTAGACCCTCAACCAATCAAAAAGCAAAAACAACAATATGGGCTTGCTCTCAACTTGGGATTATGGATGAACTTTTACATTAAAATATTTTTTGTTTATATTGTTATTCATTTATTTTTTATTCTATACATAAGACTTGGCACATGTGTTACATATTGTACAATTGTTCTATTTTTGCAAAAATAATATGACTGTAACTTCCACTTATTTTGTTCGATTTATGTTCCCCCTGGCTATTGTCTTTTTTCATTGTATTCAATTTTATTGTTATCTTTTGTGATGTTGATAATAAAGAAAGAAAAAAAAGAAAAAAAAAAACAAGGCCTGGAAAACAATTTTCTGACTGAACACTAGTTGTGGATAATTATTTATTGTGTCATTGATTGATGCTGATGTCCTAACAGAGGCTGTGAAGTTAATACAGTAACTGTTTCGAATGCAGATTTGTAGAAAAATCTCAGTATATTACTGTAAACTGGACTCTTCTTCTGGAACTTAAAACACAACTGAACTGGCATGAAGAAGTAAATAAACTCATTTCATTGAAATCAGTAAAGCATTTTCAGTTTTTATTTTATTATATGCACTATTTAAGTTCAAGTGCATCAACAATCTAAACATATTTTCTTAACATTAGGCATTTCAGACAATCAGACATACAATAGAACAAGACAGAGTACCAATATCACTAAAACACATTACTCAAGTCTTAGAATATACAGTCGGTGCCACCCTGGTTCAATGTGTCATGCAATTATGTGGTTTTAGGTGGGCTTATGATTGGGATTTTACATTAGGCCCTACCTATATGCACCTGGTATGTAAGCTATCATGGATTAGATCAGCTAAAATTACCAATTAAGGGGTGGATCAATGCTGTAAAAATCAGATATAGGGATCTATACCTATAGAAATGTGGAGGGCTTCTGTAACGAAGGCCTCTTCATTCAAACTATTCCTCCATTCATTATTTAGTTTAGGTTAAACTAAAATAAAAAAATGAAACTAGTTTGGTCTAAATGTCTGTTGTCTTTTAGACGAACGACGCAAGATTTGGTATTCCCTATAAATTTTGAAGTCTATGGCGAGACTCATCAAAATGAATAGATCTAGAATAGAAACGATCGAATCGGTCCTACCTAAATGATTGGGAGGTCAGTGTAGATTATAGTACCTTAAGTAGTATTGATCTACAATGACTCTTCAAAGATTGAGATCTTTAACAAAATGAACAGCATGTTGGCATAGTTAAATCCATTTAAGTCTTCAACTTATCAACAATCAAAACCTCTTTTGGCTGGGAGTGTTCAGAAAACAATAACAACTTCAATAACACAAAAGTAGCAATCAAGCAACTAAAAACAACGTTTCACTACGTCAAACTCACTCTGGTCGTCAGATTCCAACGTGTCACACACAAGAAAAACAGTTCTTAGCTTTATAACCGATGTCAATTAAATCCTGCAGATTTAAACGGTTGTTAAGGTTAGTTTTTGTTGTGGGTTTTATGCTTAGCGTTTCTAAGTTCTAGTTGGAACGGTTTCTTTTCGCAACTAGTATAGTTTAAACTGTTTAGTTTATTTACTATCCTGTGCTTGGACGACCTTATTTTCCCATGAAGTCTGTGAGTTTGCGAGATCTTTGTCATTTGTGGGGTTATTGAAATCTTTGTCCTTGACATGGGCATGACCTAACATCACCCCCCTGTGGTCATGAGGGACCACGCGCACGGGTGTGGACGTCCGTCCATGGGCACGAGTTAGGATGCCATTGTTTAGTTTATGCTGTTTGCACAGTTTAGAGTAGACAGTACACAGGAATCTTTCCGGTTTCGGCCAACGTATCTCTGTACGTTTACCTCTTTCTGCGTAATTCAGGTGTGTCACAACTGTTGGCACAGTCGCAAGTGTGTCTGACTGGTCAGATTGCGACGGGTCACTGTCGTTGTGATGTGTGTCTTCCCACTTCATGAATGAAGAGGTGCTCTTTGAGTCTGTAAGAACTATGTCATTGCTGAGTAGTTCTAGATTCAAATGCTCTTGAACCAAGGTTTCATTGAAAGCTTGGCTGATAGCCGAATTACCTGTCCCAGAGGACAGCACAGCGTTCTCGGCGTGTGATCCTTGGACCTCTACACCGTCCTCTACCTGTGGTAGGAAGTGTGGGTTCACCCCCCTTTTGTTTGAGGAGGGATCCTCAAAATCTGTAACAATGAAGTCCAAGTGACTGCCAGCGTGTAGTAGACTGTCACCTTGTGGGCTCAGATGTCCTTGAACCAAGACTTCACTGAAAGCTTGGCTGTTTGCCGAATTACCTGTCCCACAGGACAGTACAGCGTCAACGGTGTGGGACCCTTGGATCACCACACCCTCTTCTACCTGTGGTAGGAAGTGGTCAGGGAGTGCTGAAGGTGTCAGCTCGCAGAGGAGGTCCTCGTGATGGGCCAGAGTCTGTGCCAATTGTTGAGTCTCCTCTGTCTCACCTGTGTATGAAGGTTCACTTACCGGGTTTGTGGTCTCGGTTGGGGAATCCATTGTGGCCACAGCGGTACCTGCTGTTAGACAGTCAGTGTCCTGACCTAGGGGAGGCACCACGATTGGCAGTGGACTGCTCACTGTAGCCCACATTGTCTGATTGCCATAATTTATAATCGCTTCAAAGCGATTTATAAAATCTTGGCCAACCACAAATGGAGTCTGGAGTGAGTCAAGTTCAGACACATATACCGGGTGGTATAGTGACATTTCGCCAATCTGCATGTGAACCATGGCTATTAGGGTTGTTCTCGTCTTTGCGAGGCCCTGTTGCTCACCATAAGTGTATTTCACAAAGGGTATTTGCCTGTCAACATCGTTAGCGGCGGTCCTTAGCTCCTCAAACAGTTCGGCTGACATGGTAGACACGTCTGAGCCGCAAACCAGGAGTGCTTCTTGCGCGAGGACCCCTTCCAATGTGAGTGGCAGGTAAGCTCTCTTAGCTATCCCCCTTTTTATAAAGTTACACAGAAACCATTCAGGTTTTTCCACACGTTTCTGTGTACGTGTGACTCTGTCTGTGTAATCGTCGTCGCTGTCAGCATCATGATGGCTGTCTGCTTCATGACCTTCAGGATGTGGATTTTCAGCAATTTGTTTGCTGTCAGCCTCTATGTCAGTGTTGACGTTGTTGTTGTCAACTGTGTGCACTGAGTTGTTGCAAAAGGCAGTGCTGCGTGTCACTTCATCAGGATGAACAACGTTGTTTGTGTTATCATCAAGGACAACGTCGCACGTTGTGTCAGCTTGGTCACCCACTGTAACATTCAAATCATTTGACAAACAACTCACAACCTCAGTCACGTTCACGCGCGGAGGCGCCGTTTCCATAATCTGGAGCAAGTGTGACTCATTGCATGTCTCAAACTGTGCAGTTCGAGGGGCAGGGGCAGGAGGGCCGCTTCTCGTGGGTACATGTTGGGACAGACCATTTTTCAATGGTTCACGGTGCCCATGCAACCGCCTTCGAATCTCACCTACTGTGAGATCCATGAGAGAACTCTTTTGGTTCGATCCGAACCATCTGGGTTCATCTAGAGAGTGAACACCTACCTTGTGTGGTTCTCTGCTCATCTCAGGGTCATCAACCTGAGGGGCAGGGGCAGCAGAACTTCCCATGAACCGATCAGAGCCACCGTTCCAGCTGGACACAATCTGTGGTTTGTTATCATGAAAAACATGTATACTTTCACACTCTGAAGGAGAGGGAACCTCTTCTACTTCCTGCGAGTGGGACGTGACCTTTTGACCTGGGCACACCACTAAGGGTGTTTTTCGTCGTTCGAGCATGTCAAAAAATTCCACAGCACATTGTTTGATTTCTGCCATGGTACTCTCTTTGCAATTAACATTGAAGCAAACACATTTCATTATGAAAGGTATCAGATTCAAAGTGAAACGACTTTTAAACTCCTCATCTTCCTCTAAGCCAGGGACAGTTTTGTCCTTTGTGCAAGCAGAGAGGAGCCTGTCGTAAAACACCAGGGGATGTTCACCTGGTTCCTGTAGGACGTTCTTAGCAGCTAAGCACCTAGCAAATGATGAAACAAGCCCACAATTTGTTGATGCACCTGTTTGAACGTCCATCTTTGTACTGATTTTCTGTGAAAAATCAAGTAAAGTGGGTCTTATTTCACAGTGTTCAGTCTCACCATGTGATGCCTGCGGCAGCCAACATGGAGTCCAAGATGTGAAATCAAATAAAAATCAGTGATTGTTATTAATTTGTCGACCTGTGACAAGGTCAAACAAAAACGGCTGTCGTTGTGAGATTTTTGTGAAAATCAAAACAAAAGACGCCTCATGTGTGTTATTTTAACCTTGCAGTTTAAACTAAACAGGGACATTCAGCTTGTTATGCACAGAATTGATGATAAAAGTGTCAAGTTTTATCAAAAAGCAGACAAGTCTGTATTAAATCTGTGTAACTGTACTGCCATCAACATTTGATTATATGTGAAAATCAAATGAAAAGGTGCTGTGAGTGTGTTACGTCAACTGTACTCCATACACCCTATTTAAAAAAAACAGGAAAGTTGACCTCAGACTGAATTGCATCAAACTGTAGTCTAATGCAACCAGCACCCAGCAGGTGGGGGTGTGCAGCGCTGGATAAGTTTATCACAGCGACCGCAATTCTCTTTCTGACCGCTATAGAGGCGCTGTTATCACCTGTGAGCGCAGCCGTGAGCTGCCAAACATTCACAGACGTCTAACAACGGGTCAAAAGCATTAATCAGAAATATCCAGAGCTTTGACGTGACAAAACTCTCGAACCCCAGCCTCACAAAATACGAAATGATGTGAGAAACATTGCCCCTCCCTGGGCTGCCACCTTACCGTGGTGGAGGGGTTTGAGTGTCTCAATGATCCTAGGAGCTATGCTGTCAGGGGCTTCATGCCCCTAGAAGGGTCACCCAAGGCAGACAGGTCCTAGGTGAGGGATCAGACAAAGTGCAGCCCAAAAACCCCTATGATGAGTACAATTAATGGACTAAGTTTTCCCTCGCCCGGACGCGGGTCACCGGGGCCCCACTCTGGAGCCAGGCCCGGAGGTGGGGCACGCTGGCGAGCGCCTGGTGGCCGGGCTTTTACCCATGGAGCCCGGCCGGGCACAGCCCGAAGAGGAGACGTGGGTCCCCCTTCCCATGGGCTCACCACCTGTGGGAGGGGCCAAAGGGGTCGGGTGCAATGTGAGATGGGTGGCGGCCGAGGGCGGGGACCCTGGCGGTCTGATCCTCGGCTACAGAAGCTGGCCATTGGGACATGGAATGTCACCTCTCTGGTGGGGAAGGAGCCTGAGCTAGTGTGTGAGGTTGAGAGGTTCCGACTAGAAATAGTCGGACTCACCTCAACGCATGGCTCTGGCTCTGGAACCAGTTTCCTTGAGAGGGGTTGGACACTCTTCCACTCTGGAGTTGCCCCTGGTGAGAGGCGCCGAGCAGGAGTGGGCATACTGGTTGCCCCCCATCTTGGTGCCTGTACGTTGGGGTTCACCCCGGTGAACGAGAGGGTAGCCTCCCTTCGCCTACGTGTGGGGGGACGGGCTCTGACTGTTGTTTGTGCCTATGCACCAAACGGCAGCTCAGACTACCCACCCTTTTTGGAGTCCTTGGAGGGGGTATTGGAGAGTGCGCCTCCTGGGGACTCCCTTGTTCTACTGGGGGACTTCAACGCTCACGTGGGCAATGACAGTGAGACCTGGAGGGGTGTGGTTGGGAGGAACGGCCCCCCTGATCTGAACCAGAGTGGTGTTCTGTTATTGGACTTCTGTGCTCGTCATGGATTGTCCATAACGAACACCATGTTTAAGCATAAGGGTGTCCATATGTGCTCTTGGCACCAGGACACCCTAGGTCGCAGTTCGATGATCGACTTTGTTGTCGTCTCATCTGATCTGCGGCCGCATGTCTTGGACACTCGGGTGAGGAGAGGGGCGGAGCTGTCTACTGACCACTACCTGGTGGTGAGTTGGCTCCGATGGTGGGGGAGGATGCCGGTCAGACCTGGCAGACCCAAACGTATTGTGAGGGTCTGCTGGGAACGTCTGGCAGAGTCTCCCGTAAGACGGAGCTTTAACTCCCACCTCCGGGAGAGCTTTGAACACGTTCCGAGGGAGGCGGGGGACATGGAGTCCGAGTGGGCCGTGTTCCGCGCCTCTATTGTCGAGGCAGCTTATCGGAGCTGTGGCCGCAAGGTTGTTGGTGCCTGTCGAGGTGGCAACCCTCGAACCCGGTGGTGGACACCGGCAGTGAGGGATGCTGTCAGGCTGAAGAAGGAGTCCTATTGGGCCTTTTTGGCTTGTGGGACCCCGGAAGCAGCTGATAGGTACCGGCAGTCCAAGCGGCATGCGGCTCGGGTGGTTGCTGAGGCAAAAACTCGGGCGTGGGAGGAGTTCGGAGAGGCCATGGAGAATGACTTCCGTACGGCTTCGAGGCGATTCTGGTCCACCATCCGGCGTCTCAGGGGGGGAAAGAGGTACGAGACCAACACCATTTATGGTGGAGGTGGCGTGCTGCTGACCTCAACTCGGGATGTTGTGAGTCGGTGGGCGGAATACTTCGAAGACCTCCTCAATCCTACTGGCACGTCTTCCACTGAGGAAGCAGAGCCTGGGGACTTTGGGTCGGGTTCTCCGATCTCTGGTGCTGAGGTCGCCGAGGTGGTTAAAAAGCTCCGCGGTGGCAAGGCTCCGGGGGTGGATGAGATTCGCCCGGAGTTCCTTAGGGCTCTGGATGTTGTAGGGTTGTGTTGGCTTACGCGACTCTGCAATATCGCGTGGACATCGGGGGCAGTTCCCTTGGATTGGCAGACTGGGGTGGTGGTTCCCCTATTCAAAAAGGGGGACCGTAGGGTGTGTTCCAACTATAGGGGGATCACACTCTTAAGCCTCCCTGGTAAGGTCTATTCAGGGGTTCTGGAGAGGAGGGTCCGTCGGATAGTCGAACCTCGGATTCAGGAGGAGCAGTGTGGTTTTCGTCCTGGTCGTGGAACACTGGACCAGCTCTACACCCTCAGCAGGGTCCTGGAGGGTGCGTGGGAGTTTGCCCA
>JBBPBX010049684.1:0-12475 GCA_038048925.1 Garcialebias charrua
CTAGTGGCAGGGCTTTTGACTACGGATCCGAAGGTCGCGGGTTCGCGCCCCGGCCACTACCCAGCTTGGGGTGTCTATGAGTGCACACCTATTTCTCCAGCTCCCCGGGCGCTTTCGGGCTGCTCACTGCACCACCTGGTAGGTGGTTGGGTTAAATGCAGAGACGAATTTCGTCTGTGTATGGGAACATACGCAGATGACAGGAATAGACATTATTATATATATATATATATATATATATATATATATATATATATATAAATAAATAAATAAATAAAAACAGACGATGGGGGCATATCTCATTTCATGTCAATAACTAAACATCCTCAATTAAATATATATCTTAGGGCCTACAGGCTCATGGAAGGGACTTGAGATTCCTAAAGTACTCAATCATAGGATCCCACATCCTGTGGAATTGTCTTGTTGAGCCTCTAGTGAAGTATTTAATTTTCTCCAATTTTAAGAAAAACATTAGCTCAGTGAGCCAGACTGAAACCTTGGGTGGTTCAGAGGATTTCCAATGCAGGACTATATTTCTACGAGCTATCAAAGAAGCAAAGGCGAAAATGTTCATCTTATCAACGGTTAACATATGTTCTTCAGTCAACACTCCAAAGATGGCCATTTCTGCAGACGGTTTAATTTTGGTATTAAATGCATAATTTAGTGTTTTACAGAAGGATGAAATTCAGTTAATTTCTGGCAAGTCCAAAACACGTGAGTCATATGTGCTGGGGCAAGGTGACACCGCTCACATCTATCATCAATGTCATCATATATTCTAGAGAGTTTCGACTTGGTAAAGTATGTTCTATGAAGGACTTTGAACTGTATCAGGCTAAGCCGTGCACAGGATGATGTTCCATTGATTTTTTCCAGAGCACTGTTCCAGAGATATCCAGAAACCATAAATCCCAGTTCCTCATACCACACAATTCTAAGCATGTCTAATGTCGATTCCCGAAGAGATGTAATTATGTTTGAAATGTTTGCGATATGTTTCCTGATATGCATGGGGTTAAGTAAAAATTTCTCAAGTCCAGAGTCTGCCGGAGAGGTAGGAAATGTTGGACTCTGGCTTTTAATAAAATGACAGACCTGAAAATATCTGAATAGATCATGTTTTTGTAAGTGGAATTTGGTCGAAAGGACATTGAAATTAGCAAAAATACCATCTATATAGAAATTGTCACATGTATCCAAACCATTCCTCCTCCACAGAGCAAAGGTATGATCCAGTCTAGCTGCAGGGAAAAGGTAGTTATGACAAATAGGGCTATATAAAGAAAATTATTTTAAATTAAAATGTTGTCTGAATTGTATCCATATTCTAAGAGAGGAAGATACAACAGGATTAGAAGTGAAATTAGAAGGTGAAAATGGTAATCCGGCGGTGACCAAAGCAGAAAGTGAGGTGGTGGTGCAGGAATTTGCTTCAATCCTACACCAATCCAATTGTGGATTCTGATACCAATAAATGACTTTTTTAATATTAGATGCCTAGTAATAATTTATCATGTTATGGATATAGCAGAAGGGGTAGCACATTCATTTTTATGCAGTTAATTCTTCCTGGAAGAGATAAACAGAGATTGGACCATCTCTTAAAATCAGCTTCCAATTTAAGCAAGAGAGGTTTGAAGTTCTTTTCATAAAGATTGAAAAACGCACGGGTGATGTGCATACCTAAATATTTAAATCCAGCCTTTGTTGTTTGAAAAGGGAGTGTAATGTCTGGTAACTGAAGGGCCAATTCATTAATTGGAAAGCATTCACTCTTAGAAAAGTTTAATTTATAACCCGAGAAACTCCCAAAGTCATTAAGGATATTGACAATATTAGGGATACATGATAGTGGGTCAGAAATATACAACAGTAAGTCGTCAGCATATAAAGAAATTTTATATTCAGTACCAAACCTACGAATCCCAAAGATATTAGAGGTTGAGCGAAACTTTATCGATAGAGGCTCAATAGCTAAGGTAAATAAAATTGGACTAAGAGGACAGCCTTGATGTGTACCCCTCGAAAGAGAAAACAGGTGGGAAGATATCTTGTTTGTAATTACTGATGCTTTGGCTGATGTACCGGTATATAATAAACGTATCCAGGTTATAAAATTCAAACCAAAGCCAAATTTTTCCAGTACAGTATCAATCAATCAATCAATCAATCAGCTTTATTTATATAGCACATTTTAAAAACCGCAGGGTTAGCCAAAGTGCTGTACAGTAAAACAAAAGATAGCTAACTAAAAGGATAAAAAACAAAACAAAAGCAGCATACAAAAATAAAAATACATATACCAGTCTCACTGCAGGTGGGTTAAAATGCCATAAAAGAACAAGATCACGTGTTAAAAGCCAAGGTATAAAAGTGTGTTTTTAAAAGGGATTTAAAAACAGGAAGAGAGGAGGCCTGTCTGACACTCAGTGGCAAATTGTTCCACAACCTGGGAGCAGCGACAGAAAACGCTCTGTCACCTCTGAACTTCAGCCTAGTTTTGGGCACTGTCAGCAGCAACTGATCAGCTGATCTTAGAGATCGGGGAGGGCAGTAGGGCTGAAGCAGCTCAGACAGATATGGTGGGGCAAGGTTGTTCAGGCATTTAAAAACAAATAGCAAAAGTTTAAAATGAATTCTGTAGTGCACAGGGAGCCAGTGAAGGGACGCCAGGATGGGAGTGATATGCTCACGCCTACGGGTCTGGGTTAAGAGGCGAGCAGCAGAGTTCTGCACGAGCTGCAGACGGGCGAGAGAGGTCTGGCTGATGCCTACATACAGTGCATTACAGTAGTCAAGACGAGATGTGATAAAAGCGTGGATTAATTTCTCCAAGTCAGGTCTTGCTAGGATTGGTTTTACTTTTGCTATTTGGCGAAGCTGATAAAAACTTTTCTGAACAACACTGCTGATCTGTTTATCAAATTTAAAATCAGACTCAAACTTCACCCCCAGATTGGTGACAGAGTCCCTGAGATAACATGACAGTGAGCCAAGGTCTATGCTGGAAGAAGGACAGCAACTCGGTCTAAAAATCAAGATTTCAGTCTTGTTCTCGTTGAGACTAAGGAAGTTTAGAGAAAACCATGCCTTAACATCATTAAGGCAGGGTGTGAGTTGCTGGAGTGTATTGTTTTGTGCCAGGGGAAGGTAGATCTGGCAATCATCAGCATAGAAATGAAAAGAAATGCCATGTTTCCTAAAAATTGAGCCAAGTGGGAGTAAATAAAGAGCAAATAAAAGAGGGCCAAGGATGGAGCCCTGGGGTACGCCATGTGGAAGAGGAGCAGTGGAAGATATAAAATTGTCCATTTTTACACAAAAACTCCTATTGGTTAAATAGGACCTAAACCAATTGAGGGCGGCACCCCTGATGCCCACACAGTGCTCAAGACGAGAGATTAAAACCCTGTGGTCAACAGTGTCAAATGCAGCAGACAAATCTAAAAGCAATAAAACGACACACTTGCCAGAGTCTGTTAAAAGAAAAATATCATTCGAAACCCTTAAGAGTGCACTCTCTGTACTGTGGCGGGCTTTAAACCCAGACTGAAATGGCTCAGTGATACCATTGTCCTCTAAAAATGGTACCAGCTGGTTGTAAACAACCTTCTCTAATAACTTAGAAATAAAAGGGAGATTAGAGATGGGCCTGAAGTTGGAGCAGAGAGAGGGGTCAAGGCCTGTTTTTTTAAGTAGAGGGCGTACAAATGCATGTTTAAAAACTTCAGGTACCGTACCAGAGGAAAGACTGGAGTTAATAATCTGGAGTACACTTGGTCCTATTGTATAAAATACCTCCTTAAACAAACGAGGTGGGATGGAGTCTGCGGGGGAACCAGAGGGCCTCATATGACCAACTGTGTCCTCTAGAAAAGAGAAGGACACAGGCTCAAACTGATCAAAGACAGATGAGCAGTGTAGAGGAATGGAGGGGTCATATGAAGGCTGAGAAATACCTGCTCTGGTTGACACAATTTTATCAGTGAAGAAGTGAAGGAAACTTTCACAAACTTCACTGGAGGCGTCAAAACCAACAGATTTAGGAGCGTTGAGAACCATGTCTATAGTTTTGAACAGAACTCTGGGATTGTTACAGTTAGAAGAGATTACACCTGAGAGATATTTGTTCTTCTCAGCTTTTACAATTTCTTGATAATGTAACAGGCTCTCCTTGAAAATATCAAAAGAAACATGCAGCTGCTTGTTATTTTTCCACCTCCGCTCTGCTTTCCTGCACTCGCGCCTGGCCGCGCGCGTGACGTCACTCAGCCAGGGCTCGGGAGCAGGTCTGGTGCGCCGGCTCTTCAAAGGAGCGATCGTGTCCAGTGTTTGTGAACAAACAGAGTGGAAGCTGGAAACCAGTTCATCAATATTTAAACTAAGAGAGTCTTCAGAGTTCTCCTCGCAGAGACCAAGAAAAGTGGAAGAGAACAGGGCTGGAGAGGAGGAGTTGAACACGCGACAGCGCTGAGGAGGAGCGCGCACTTGAACTGGACAGTGTGTAGGAATGTCAAAAATAATCGGCTTATGATCCAAAAACACAGCGTCGCATATCTCCAAATTTGAGACCTCCAGACCGTGGGACAAGACCAAGTCGAGCGTGTGTCCAAGAATATGTGTAGCAGCGGACACGGATTGCACAAAATTAAAAGAGTCAATAACATTCAAAAAGCTCCTGGAGATGGGCTCATCAGGACAGTCTAAGTGAAAATTGAAATCTCCAAGTACTAGAACAAAGTCATATTTGAGCAAGATGTCGGCCAGAAATTCTGAAAAGTCATTTATAAAATCCTTATTGTACTTGGGTGATCGATAGATGACGACACACAAGATCACATGAGAGCGGCCGACTTCAAATGAGCAGTGTTCAAAACTTGTAAAAGACTGCAGGCAGACCTACCTGCATTTAAAATCATTTTTAAAAACAACTGCTATTCCTCCTCCTTTCTGACCCGACAGGTGCGGGCAATTAAAATAGCAGCAATCAGGAGGAGACAGTTCAATAAGAGCTGCGGGCTCATCAGCTCTCAGCCATGTCTCCGTGACGCAGAGGAAATCCAGATCACGGGACATGAAGAAATCCTTCAAGAGGAAAGTTTTGTTTGTCAGTGATCTTGCATTAACAAGACCGAACCTGGCAGGGATCGGTGCATCCAATGCAGCTGTCTGTGGAGCCCGACGCAGGGCTCGTAGATGACAGGAGTTCACACCACGCCGGCGAGGACGGGGAGAGCAGGGGCCGCGGGGGCGGACCACGTCATCTGAACTGACACACACCAGCCAGCTGTCAGCAGGGTCCAGCACGCGCGGGCTCAGGGAGAAACCAGGAAATGCTCCATTTCTCCTCCGGGAGGTCACGGGAAATCGTGCCAAAAAAGCTTTAAACTTTAAAAGTCTTCCGCTGCGTTTGCCCCGGCGGCGCCGGCGTCTACGCCGAGGGAGAGGAGCGTGGGTGTGGCAGGTGTGAGCAGGTGTCCCACCGGCGAAGGAAAACGGCTGAAACGTCGCACGAACACCACAATCAGAGTCGAATTTCACTAAATCCTTGGCAGAGAAACGAAGATCCAACAATGTTTGGCGATCATACACAAGCAGTGAACTGGTACTGGTGATAAAAAATAAAAACAACACAAACACAAACAGCAAGAGACGGCATGATAGTGACACCAGCGCCATCTTGAGTAAATAAGTAACTAAATTCTATTCGGTCAAATGCTTTTTCTGCATCCAAAGAGACAACTACTTCAGGAGTCTCACCAGACGCAAGAGAGTGGATGATATTTAAAAGTTTGCGAATATTTGTGAAGGACTGACGATCCTTTATGAAACCGGTTTGATCTGTTGAGATGATATTGGTTATAACATTCTCAAGCCTTGAAGCTAAAGTTTGGCTAAAATTTTAACGTCAACATTGAGCAAAGATATAGGCCGATATGACCCACATTCATTCGGGTCTTTGCCAGGCTTTAAAAGAAGTGAAATGGAAACCTCAGTTAGAGTTTGTGGTAGATGGTTCTGACTGAAGGAGTGAGTAAACATCTCCAATAGTAGGGGAGCAAGTTGAGAAGAAAACTTCTTATAAAACTCAACGGTGTAGCCATCTGGTCCAGGTGATTTGCCACTCTGCATTTTATGAATGGAGTCAACGATCTCTTGTAGCTTTATGGCTTCTTCAAGGCTATCTTTGACCTCTGTATCTACTTGAGGTATGTCAATGTTATCTAAGAAGGATATAATTTCAGATTTATCTTGTGGAGAAGAAGAAGTATATAGTTTGGAATAGAAATCTCTAAAGGCGTTGTTTATCTCTATCGGGTCTACAGTCAAGGATAGTGGAGTATTACATATCTGAGGTATTAGACGGGACATTGATTTACATTTAAAGACCCACTGACATGATTTTTTAATTTTCATAAAATTGTTCAAAATATATATCTTTTATCATTTAAATATGTTCATTTTTGCAAACAAAATGCTAAATCACTTTAATTTTGCTTTAAAAGTGATTTTGAACTTCAAGCCGTGTTTAATCATGGTAAATCCAATTACACTCGAACGCACCATCTGTGATGTAACACTGGGCAGAGGGCTCTGGGGCCTCATGTACAAAGACTTGCGTGGATTTCTTACTGAAAAGTGCCGCACGGTCAAATCCAGAAATCTGCGTACGCACAAAAAAATCCAGATGTATCAAACTGTGCATACGCCGGTATCCACGCACATTGCTTTTGTACATCACAATTAACGTGGAACTGAGCGCACGTGAGACACCTCCCCTGACACGCCTTCATTTACATATGTTAAACAGATGCAAATTACTTCCTGCATGTGTGAAGGACATGTTTGTTTGATCCCTGCGCGATCAGAAATGATTTCTAGATTCAGGAAAATAATGAATTTAATATAATATGGGTGGGGAAATAAATCCTAAGTAAGAATAGTAATAAAATGTGTTTATCACACAAAGAACGAGTGATTGTGTGTCGGTATTTGTGTGTGCGCGCACCCTGCTTTGGTGCGCAACCGGCTTATCCATTCATTCTGAGTGAAAATATTAACTTTGCGCACGAGTTTATTACCATAATTACTGTAAACACAGAGGAACTTGGATGTTTGGTTGAACATAGATCTTTGTTTATTTAATAGATGATATGAAGAAACGGGTCTGTGCGTCTCAGTGGAGAGTTTTCATGACATGACGTGATGTTGGAGTCTCCAAACGCTGCGCGCGCCACAGCCTTGTGCGCATCTGTTTGTCTGTGAAGCTTTCACTCTCCTACAAGTTATATATGGTGTACTTTCACGTGTCATTTTGGAGAAATCTACAATAAACGCAGATTATTAAACACCTCCACTGCCGTGTAACACCGGCGAGGGTGCGCGCGCTCCAAACCGCGACCACTCAGCCTTTGGAATCATATGGATGAGACCATTCTATTGGACATGATCCGGCTTTGTGTGGACTGGAATGGCACAGTCCCGATCGACCTGCCAGCTCCCTCTGGAAAGCTCAGGAACAGTTTGATCGCTGCTTCTGCACGCGTTGTGCACGGTTCCTGCGTTGTGCTCCAGAGCGCAGTGCCAAAATGAAAAAGGATTATTCCTGAAAACGGCTGATAAGCCATATCATAGATCAGAAAATTATATCTGTTTATAAATAAATGCTCTGCGTGTTACACTATTCATTATATCCTCCAGTAAGGCTGAATCCGTTCCTGTTAAATGTATTTTTGCACAACTTTGCGCGTCCTTTATTTGCGTCCATGTGGATGTAATAATTGTTATCATGTGTGTTTGGTGGGAATATTAATCATTTTCACATCATGAACAGTTAATAATAATAATAATAATAATAATAATAATAATAATAATAATGAATTCAATTTATAACGCACTTTTCATTAATGAAAATCTCAAAGTGCTACAAGGTGCAACATAATTGAATGTCAATAAAACAAATAATAAAACAATTAAAATCAACAACAGTATCAGCTATGATCAAAAGTAGAATCATGAGGAGGTAGTGTAAGCTCGGTTGAAAAGAAAGGTCTTCAAGCCGCTCTTAAAGTCAACCACAGACTGTGGGGCTTCAGTTTCTCTGAATCACCTGTAAGTGTCGCCAAAGGAACAAGAACCACAGAAACGTGCGTACGCCTGCTCGGGAGCTGGCGTGGAAATGTACCTGGATGCGCACATATTCACGTTCAGTTCAGTTTTGATACATACGGGGTTTTGCGTGGATAGTGACGCACGCAAGGTTTTTGTGCGCACGCACGGTTGATACATGAGGCCCCAGGTCTCTTTAATAGCGGACAATTTAAAACCAGATGAATTTAGCAATCTATGTGAAGATTTGAGCTATTTGTCTTCATTTTGGGAAGCAGAAAATAGTTTGGGTGATGGAACAAGAAACAACAGGATCTAATTTAGGTCTGATGCTGTATCAGACTTACTTTCATGTCGAGCTGCTCATACCTGCGCACTGTGACAAGCCCAGAGCTCTGCCCGGTGTGACATCACAGATGCTAACACATGACTGCACACCATCGTACAGCTCCAACCACTTCATCAAGTTTGCGGATGACACAACAGTGGTAGGTCTCATCAGCAACAACGATGAGACGGACTACAGGAACGAGGTGAGCCGCCTGGCCTTGTGGTGCGGACACAACAATCTCACTCTCAACGTGGAGAAGACAAAGGAGATTGTTGTGGACTTCAGGAAGAGGGATGCCCAACATCCTCCTCTGACCATCAACAGCACCGCAGTGGAGAGAGTGGACAGCACCAAGTTCCTGGGAGTGCACGTCTCAAAGGACCTGTCCTGGAGCAGGAACACTGCAGCACTGGCAAAGAAGGCTCACCAGCGTCTCTACTTTCTCCGCAAGCTGAAAAGGGCTGGAGCTTCAACCCCCATCATGAGCACCTTCTACAGAGGTGCCATAGAAAGTGTCCTGACCAGCTGCATCACTGTGTGGTTTGGTGCATGTACTGCATCCTGCCGCAAGAGCCTCCAGCGCATTGTGAGAGCAGCTGAGAAGATCGTGGGCACCTCCTTGCCCTCACTGCAGGACTTACACAGCAAACGCCTCACTCGGAAAGCCCACCGCATGGCAGGTGATCCCACACACCCACTACACAGCTGCTTCAGACTGCTGCCATCAGGAAGGAGACTGAGGAGTCTCCAGGCTCGAACCAGCAGACTGAGAGACAGCTCTGTTCATCAGGCAGTCAGAATGCTAAACACTCTGCCTGCTCTGCCTCCCCTCCCATTTGAACTGCCTTAACACTAAAACTTTCTCACATACTATCACTCAACACAAAGTTTTTAACACTAGACTCTGTGTCACCAAACGGGTTTTCACTAAACTCTCGGTCATGTGCTCATACAGTTTGCACTACTTCTCATACTTGCACTAATGTCTGTATTACATCACTGCCTATAATCATAATACTGTTTACATTCTCTGTTTACATTTATTAATACTGTTTACTTTTATTACTACTGCTTACATGTAATTACTACTGTTTACATTTATTTACACTACTCTAATATCTACACCACTGCTGGTACATATACAGTGTGCTCTGAACGGTCTTATTTAGGGATGCCCAATGTGCCTTACTGCATATGCCACTTTTTGCCTCTACAACAACATCAACTACTACCTCATACATATACTGTGTACATTGACTCATACGCTGCTTTGCCACTTTGCAAATGTCAATGCTAGAAACCTTTAGTTTATTTTAGTTATACTTTTTATACTCTTTTTTTATACCACTATGCAAAAAAAAAAAAAAAAAAAACAACTCAGGACAGTGTTAGTTTTACTATTTTTATGCTTATGTCTATTATTATATGTTTCAGTGTTTCAATGTTTAGATGTTTACTGTTGCACCGAGGGACTGAGAGAAACGCAATTTCGGTCCTGTGTATGTCCTGCACTGTACATATTGCAGATCTGACAATAAAGTTGACTTTGACTTTGACTTTGACTTTGTACGTTCGGGTGTAATCAGATTTCCCATGATTAAACACGGCTTGAAGTTCAAAATCACTTTTAAAGCAAAATTAAAGTGATGTATCATTTTGTTTGCATAAAGGAACATATTTAAATGATAAAATATATATATATATTGAGCAATTTTATGAATAGTAAAAAAATCATGTCGGTGGACCTTTAAGTTGGTAAGCCAAAAGACGGCCTGCTTTATCTCCATGTTCATAATATTGTCCTTTTAACCAAAGCTGATGTTTTTCAGTTATTTCTGTTGACAATAAGTCATATTCGGTCTTCAGTGTAACCCTATCTTTATATAGCTCAGGCGTTGGGGTAATAGAATATTGCTGGTCAATTTGTCTTATTGATTCCAGGAGTTCTTTTGTTTTTTTGTTTTCTTTCCCTATTACGTGAAATAGAATAAGAAATGATCTTCCCTCTTATAACTACTTTAAGCGTTTCCCACAATGTAGATGGGGATATTGAATCAGATCTGTTAAAGTATAGAAACTCATCTATTTCTTTACCAATGAATTCACAGAAGTCTTTATCTGATAGCAGGGATGTGTCTAATCTCCAGACTCTTGGTTGTGTGACATTTTGAGAAAATGAGATATCCAGGGAAACCGGTGCGTGGTCTGATTCAACAATTGTATGGTATTCAGTTCTCTTCGTAAAAGGGAGAAGTGTCTTATCAATGAGGAAAAAATCAATGCGACTGTATGTGTGGTGAACATGTGAAAAGTAGGAGAATTCCTTTTTGTGTGGGTTAAAGAACCTCCATGGATCAACCCAACCTAATTTATCGGCAAACTCGCCTAGAGCAAGAGACATTTTAGAGCGTGTCAAAGTTTTAGGACTAGAACGGTCCATAGCTAGGTGCATAACCGTGTATAAATCACCTGATAAAATAAGACTATGTCTGTTTAAGTCAGGAAAGAGAGAAGTGAGTTTACGTATAAAACTAACATCATCCCAGTTTGGTGCATAAATACTAGCTAGGATTACTGGAGTGTTAAATAGCGACCCAGATACCATCACAAATCGTCCCTGGGGGTCAGAGATGGTCTGGGATGGTGTGAACAATACTTTTTTGTAGATCAGGATGGCTGTCACGCGTGCTTTATTATTAAAGTTAGAATGGTAACTCTGTCCAATCCAGTTCTTCCTAAGCCTGCTATGATCTGCTAACTTTAAATGGGTTTCTTGTAAAAATATTATTTCTGCATTTAGCCTCTTTAAATTAGAAAAAATCCTTGCTCTCTTGTTAGGTCCATTCATCCCTTTCACATTCCAGGTAATAAAACGTGTTGAAGTTACACCTATATCTGCCCTGACATTATCAGTGTCGTCTAACATATAACCAGTTTAGAAATGAACAGCAGGTTGAGCACACCCCCACGTCTGTTGATAACAAAACAAAAACAAACAAAATAAAATAAAACATCTGTATAAGGACCCCGTTTAATAGTAAACAAAAGAAACAATAGCACATTCATAAAAATAAATCTCTCTTCAACCCCAAACAAAACATAACCTATGCCTGCCCCCAAAACATGGGCAGACTGCAGGTCCTCTTCTAACTCCTGAACCTTCTGATACACCATCTCCTTTTAACCCGTGAAGAGCCTATGACCTTTAACAGTAATAACTCGTATTAGTTGAAACCATTTTGACAATAAAATTAAAGTGAAAACCACATAGCCAAGCATAAAAATAAAAAAATAAATAAAAAAATAAAAAAATAAAAAATAAAAAAAAGGAGGGGGGGAATGAAAATACTATACTTAGTTATTATAACCAATTAGATCACCCAAAGCTATTATAACCGATTAGATCACCCAAAGCTAAAGTTCAGAGTCACATATGTTCGATAATGAATTAAGGTGAAAACCAACAGTCCAGCTAAAAAAAATTAAAATAAAATAAAAATGGTGGGGGTGGAGGGGGGACAAAAGAAAATACCCAAAGTTATTATAACCAACTTGATCACCCAGAGCAAACTTTGTCTTAAGTTCAGAGTCACATATGTTCGACAATAAATTAAGGTGAAAACCATGCAGTTCAGCCAAATTAAAATAATAATAAAAGTTATTATAACCAATTAGATCACCCAAAGCAAACTTTGGCGAAAGTTCAGAATCACATATGTTCGACAATAAATTAAGGTCAAAACCATGCAGTTCAGCAAAATTAAATAAAAAGGCATTATAACCGATTAGATCACCCAAAGCAAACTTTGGCAAAATTTCAGAGTCACATATGTTTGACAATAAATTAAAGTGAATTCCACATGGTCCAGCAAAATTAAATAATAATAAAAGTTATTTTAACCAATTAGGTCACCCAAAGCAAACTTTGGCGAAAGTTCAGGGTCACATATGTTCGACAATAAATTAAGGTGGAAACCACACAGTACAGCAACATTATATAATAATAAATAAATAAAAATGAATAAAGAC
>JBBPBX010049684.1:14276-25256 GCA_038048925.1 Garcialebias charrua
CACACAGTCTTGTCGGTGACTGATGGTTGTCGTCAGGGCTGCTGACTGCATCATGAGTGTGGAGCGGTCACAGGTTCAGGGGGCATCACTTTATTTCCTCAAGGCTGATGCTGTGACATTTGACAGGCTGTCCTAACAACCCCCCGCCCCCCCCAATTCAATCAGATCCCAGCCAGTCAAGGCTGCTGTTCCCCCTGGTACAACAACACTGCTGGGTGGGGGTCAGAGGATGGATTTCATGCTTAATTATGTAAGAGAGCAGAACCTGAGCAGCACTATCAGCTGTGAGATGATGTTTTAGCTGTTTGTTTGTGCTGTGTGTTGATGTTTCTGCTTTCACCTTGGCGCGCGCCATCACATGCTGCCCTTCACATACGCCAACTGCCGTGGTTCTGTTATCTGTACCAAAAGTCCGGCATCTTCTTTCTCTTTGATAAAGCACAGGGCTGTTTTACACAGAGATAAGATTCCAGGCCTGGACCCCGACCACAGAGCAACCACCGCTTTGATGAAACTCACACCATACTCAAGTCCAAAAGATGCTTCACTATGAGACATGGAAAGTCAACTCTTTTTAAATTTTATTATTTTTTGTATCATTGAAACATAATAACAATGATCTGGTCTTTTCAAGGTTCCAAAACAAAATTTAATCCAGCTTTAAATGTAGAAAAACAAAAAACAGACTAAAGCTGTCACCATATCATTTTTATTACCGTAATACAAAAATGAATCCAAACTAGAAAAGCTGTGTGAGGGTCTCCTCTGCTGCTTCTGCTGCAGGATCTCAGAGGTCCAGTATCAGCAAGGTGCTGCTAACCACATGGACTGAACTGCTCATCAGAGTGAGCACCTCCAGAACAAGCAGACGTTTTGTCCGTTTGCTGCTCTGGAACATGCAGGTGTTTGTTAACACAATGCCAAGGTAGAAAAACATCAGCAATGACCTCTGTTCAGTGTCCAGTGCAAGTGACTTGGCACTATAAAAATAAACTGAAGTGCATTGAATCAGAGAAGCAACTGTTGCTTCCAATCAATATGGGAGGGGTTAAAGGTCATTTCTAAACTATTTGGTGTCCATTAGAGCAAGATTATTCACAAGAGGAAAATATTTGAGACAGTGGCCAGTATTATCAGGAGTGGACACCCCAGCAAATTCACCAAGAAGTCAGACCATGGGATGCACGTTAGGATAGACCTTTTACCAGTTTACGTCATCACGCAAAGCACGCCTGAAACAAACGTTCTGATTGGACGGCAAAATGCTGCGTCGATTCGAAATCGGAAGTAGGGGCTAAGTAGGAAGGAGCCGAGGAGCTTTGTAATGATGGCGAGTTGTAATTTAGAAGCTTGGTTTCTTAAAATAATGGACAACCACTGGTCAAAATGCCTGAACATTGTGCCGCGGATACGAGAGGCGGTGATTGTGAGGCAATCCTTCGGGAAATCCTTCAGGCTTTTTGCGAATTTCCAGCAGGGTGAGTTAACTCTTGTGTAGTTTTCAACAACCTTTATATCCAAGCGTCAGAAATGAATGTTTTAACCCTCCTGTTATGTTTGTTTCTGAGGTACAGCAATAATGTTCGTGGGTCAATTTGACCCGGGGAGTGTTTAATCATGTAATAGTGTCAGAAACCCAAAAAATCCTCCAAAACCTTTTTGTATCTGATTATTAACTCCAATACTAACCATGTCAGTCAATATTTGTGCAATGATGTTTTTTTTATTTCTCATAAATAAAGGATAATGACGACTAACTCATTTGGACATAAACAATGTGATTTACATTTTTTATGTTTGCTGAAAAAACCTACACACAAAAAAACAATAATTATCCTTGAAATTGATTTTTGTAAAAAAATTTATGTTACATTTTATTTTATTTTTTTCAAAGGGTGATCTTTATAATTGAACTTGAGACACATTTACTGTTCTGGGTCAAATTGACCCGCTCATTAAAATCAAGACAAATGAGTCATGAAGATTTGTGTGGGTGGAGTTTTCCCACGGGAACAGAAAAGGTTCCCGTCAAAAGTTGTATAAACACCTGCTTTCTCACAGTTTCCTTGTGAAGTAAAGAGAATAGTGAGAAAGTGGGTTTATGTGCATGCATGTGTGCATGTGTGTGTGTATGTGTGTGTGTGCGTGTGTGTGTGTGTGTGTGTGCGTGCGTGTGTGTGTGCGTGTGTGTGTGTGCGTGCGTGTGTGTGTGGTGTGTGTGTGTATGTGTGTGTGTGCGTGTGTGTGTGTGTGTCGTGTGTGTGTGCGTGCGTGCTGTGTGTGCGTGCGTGTGTGCGTGTGTGCGTGCGTGTGTGTGTGTGTGTGTGCGCGCGTGTGTGTGTGTGTGTGTAGTGAAATATGTCTCATAGTTTCAAGGAAACAAATAGAATTGGAAATGTTTTTACCCTTTTTACCATTCATTTTGACTGCCGGGTCAAATTGACCCGAACAGTATCGATGTAACAAGTAGACGCAGAGAGTGGTACAAATGTGTAAAGTGAATCATTTTCAATTTATATGTTGATTGGAACTATTAAGACAAATAGAAAAAGTTTCATGCAGAAAAAATATTTTTAACTATTTTTTAAAAAAATGTAAACTTTAAAACGGGTCAATTTGACCCGTAACATAACAGGAGGGTTAAATTTCTCACATCAATACTTCTGATATTTAGACTGATTTGGTTATTGTTACAGGTTTAACATCTTCTGTTAGCTGCTATAACTAGCACCATGTCTTCATAAGAGCCGTCAGTATTAGCACAGTATGTAAACAAAAACGTGACATTTGAGTCAGTCACACAAATGTTCACAGCGTCCTTATTTCTTATTTGATTTCTGTAAACTATATCTTGAATTAAACCTGAGACAATTGGTGATGTTGTGATGTGAAAAATAAGAACTATCCCAAGAGATACATTTATTAGCTTTCCTGGGAAAATTTAATTATGTTTGATAACGTATTGACTATTGCACTTTTGACACGCTGTTTATACAGCTTACACTTTATTAGACGTAAAGTTAAATGTGTGAAAATCTTAAATATATTACAAACAATATATTTTGCATGTGAATTCCATAATGACATACAATATGGTTGTATATTGTGTTTGTGATTGTTTTTGCAGACAATGAGGTGGCTGCAACCATGTTGCTGCACTGTTGTTTGAGATGGAGAAATACCAAAGTTGTGGGGTGTTGGAAATACATTCAAAACCAACCTGCACCCAGTTGCCTTGTACATAGAAGGGACCAGCCCAAAAACGAACTGCACCTGCTACTTGGGATGAGCTGAAAGTTTTAAAGTGAGTTTAATCAGTGTTCCTCAAGAAATTTCATATTACGCTTATAGCACAAATACCCAGAAAGGTGACTTTCAGTCAGACTTCACCAACAAATGGAATAATACAATATCACTTATTTTGTCTTATTCCAGTCAAAAAACTATTCAACATTGTACAATTGTAGTTTATTGTATTGTTAATTATTGTTGTTTTCTAGTGGCACTAGATAAGAAATAAATGCAATGACATATGTACGGTTTTAAATGTTTTCTACAATTGTAAGATCTGGAATAGTTTTTGGACATTTTTTTAAAAACACTTCTACAAACAGATTTGCTAATATGTTTTTTATATCAACCACATTTTTCATGTTGGTGTCATTTAAGGCATGACATCGGCGTCGAAAAGTTTTCCAGGAGAACGCTGAACAGCCTGCGTTTTGACCCACGACATCCTGATGACCGGAATGAGCCCACCATCACTGCTGGCTGGTCTTCAAAAGGACATTTTGAGCATGGAGCCATTCTTGACCTATTGCAGGTTGTAGTAGTAAACATTAAAAACCACTAACGCTTATCTGTATGTTTCTTTAATTCCTTTATTTTGTCTAGATCAGGGGTCTGCAATCTGCGGCTCTAGAGCCACATGCGGCTCTTTGGTTCCTCCACAGTGGCTATTTCAAGCTTTGATTAAAACTCACATACCATGCCAGCTTTATTTATAGAGCACTTACATACAACTGAAGTTTATTGGTTGTTATACAAAAAACAAAACACTACTAGTTTTTGCTGTTTTCATGTAATTTCTATAAAAAATACATAGGTCTGCATAGCTTTTTTTTGTTTGTTTTTTTATTTAAAAACTTTCCCCACTTCTTTACAAGAATCTGATCTTTTCATTTGTCTTAAATTGTAATTATATCAATAAATATTAAAAATCATTACATATTTTTAGCTTTAAAATGTCACCCCTACTGGCCACAAAAGTCTCATCCAACAAACTTAAAGTGACCCATGGGCCACCAGTTGATAACAGTTGTAGCAGGTTGTTATGGCTCTGGACACATTGAATTTAGTGCATGAAGGTGTAAAAATGGCTCTTTTGATCATAAAGATCGCAGACCCCTGGTCTAGATTTTCAAGCTTCATGTTTTTTTCTTTTGAGGTACGCTATGCCCCTGGCTGTGGTTCCCGGTCCAGACCCTCCAGCAGATGAAGTACCTGACGACCTCAACCCCTGTCCAGTCTCCATCCACACCATCAGAGAGGCCTGCCAGAAGTTCAAAACATCTTTAAATGTCTCACAAGCAGAATCAGATTTAATTGAGGCAGAAACACGCAAACAGTCGTGCAGTGAAGAATGGTTCAAACACAGAAAATTTCATTTGACTTCATCAGTTATGCACAGAGTTGATGTCATGCGGCCATCTACAAATCCAAAGAAATTTCTGTCACAAAAACTGTACTGCTCTGAAAGACTGCAAACCAAATAAATGAAGCTTGGCATTGAGAGAGGACGCACAGCACAAAGGTATAAATTGATAAGAGATATAAAGGAGAACAAAGACCTTACGTTGCTCCATTCAGGCATGCGGGTCTCCACCAAGCATGGATTCCTGGCAGCCTCCACTGACCGGCTGGCCATCAACAGGTCTGGGACAGTCTGTCTGTTAGAGATAAAAAAATCCAGCAAATTGTTGGAATGCGACAAACATGGAGGACATATGCCAGGGGCGTAACTTTAGGTCTAACATTGGGGGGGTTGTGATTAACAATAAACACGAAAAAATTGTACACTATACGCTTCAGTGTTTAATACGCGTCATCTCTTCTTCTTCTTCTTCTTCGATGGTGTTTACTGGCAGTTTACAAACTCAGTGTATTACCGCCATCAACCGGACGGAGATGTAATTCAAGAGTCTACTTTCAACAAAAAATAAATAAATTAATAAAAATAAAATTAAATCCTTTCAGCTAATTTTGTAACTTTCAAATATTTAACAAGTGCTTTAGTTATAACCTGTGACTGATTTTTCTTCAATAAAGTAACCATTGTCACCGAACTCCCCATTACCCTTTCCAGTGCCTTCCTCTCTTTATTATATTTCTTACAATAAATCAACACATGTTCCACTCCTTCCAGTACCCCACAATTAGAGCAGTCACCTGATGGATGTTTTCCTATTATCTTTAGACCACTATTTAATGTAGTGTGCCCAATCCTCAACCTGTTAATCCATACTTCCTCTCTCCTAGTCATTAAACTACTATCGTCACTTAGGAGTACCTCCTTCTGTATGTTATGTAAATGTCTTCCTCTTTCCTCTAAATCCCACCTCTCCTGCCACATATCATTTATTTTATCTTTAACAATTATTTTTATTTCTGCTTTACTTAATGGGACATCATATTCAATTTCTCTTGCTGTATACGCGTCATCTCCACGCGACGCGTCAGCTTTGTCCTGATCAAGATGGCGGCGACAGGACCCAGCTAGTACGAAGAACTTCACAAAGAAACACGGTAAAAACAATTATTTCTTTGCGAGAAAAAATATATTACTAAGCTGACTTTATAGAAGACGTGTTCTTGAGTTTAACTAAATGTTCAAATCGGCTGGATTTAAAAAAAAAAGTTCGCTGATTTTTATGCAGGCGCCAGGCGGGTCAAACCGGACGCTTTCTTTCTTTAAATTTAGCTAAATAAACGCTTAAAAATATACAGTATTTCTTCGCTGACTTATGGGTGATAGTAGACATACTCCTGAGTTTGACGAAATGTTCAAATCAGCTGGATTAAAAAAAAAAAGTTCGCTGATTTTTATGCAGGCGCCAGGCGGGTCAAACCGGAGCTTTGTTTCTTTAAATTTAGTTAAATAAACGCTTAAAAAATATATTTCTTACCTCACTACAGCAGACGGGCTCCTGAGCTGAACCAAATGTGAAATCAGCTGGATTTAAAAATCCGCGGTGTGGTTTATGAGTGGTATCTTGCAAACAAAAACAGCGAACCTCACAGCTAATAGCAGCTACATCCATAGCAAGGGGCGGGCAGCGACAGAGTCAGTCCGACCAAAGGAGGCCTTTTTCGAACACATGCATGTAGAAACTTCTGGGCAACTTCATGAGCAGCTCCGTGACTCACGTGACTTCCTGTAGCCGGTGAGATGGGTGATACCAAATTATTTGCAGGGGAGGGGGTCAGTCCTCAGGGAGTTTGTTAAAAACATGCAGCAATTTTACTAAAAAATTTGAATGAATAAAGAAAATCAATTATTGATGTAAGATATGTATAATGACGAAATGATGTCATTTTATTGGGGGGGTTGAAATGACCGGATCAAATTATTGTGGGGGTCAAAACCCCCACAACCCCCGTGTAAATTACGCCTATGACATATGCAAAAAACAGTCATGTATGTGTGATCAATCAGTTGGTGGCCAGTTGCTGCTGTAAAACAAAGAAAGTATTAATTCATATTTGACAATAAACAAAACAGTCTTATGTATAGTTAAACTGTATGCTTATACACACAGAGCAATGAATGGTTAACTTCACTGTCACACACACACACACACACCTCTGGTGCATGTGCGTGCATTAGTTGTGACCCATAACATGCAAAGGACAATGTAGTTCAAAAAAGAAATGTCGCGGAATATGCAGATACAGTGTTTTCATTAAAACTAGTGACAACAGCATCTTTTTTTCAGATGAATTATGATGAAATGCCTCTATGCAATGTATCATTTGCATGAACTTGTAATTTAAACCTAACACATTATTTAGAGCATTTACTTTTTCAATAGCAACCTCAGTTTGAGCATATATGCCATAAGATTTTATGAATTTCCTTGAAGCTAGCAATGTGTATATTCCTTTCCAACTGAGAAATATTATTATACAATTAATACTTGAGATACATTACAGTAGTTGTTTTTTTTAATCAACATTAATTCAATTTAATCAATTTTTTTGATTTTACCCAATTAATTTAATCTCATTTCACTCCATCTGTATATGTTTGATGACAGGACGACTGCTCTTTTTTTCTGTGACAGCATGTCACAGATGCTCCCAGCAAAACTGTGCTATTTGACAGGATTCGGTTCCGGTGGAGGACGCAGACCCAGAATGCAGGCGAAACAGGACTCAGAGACACAAATGTAAAATAATAATCACTTTAATAAACAAAACAAAAAGACTGAACGGTGCAGTCACTTACAAAACGAGGGAATGATAGATGGCTCCACCAGACATCAGGGAGGAATGGATTTGATTTGATTTTATGACCCGGCGAGGAACAGATGAAATGAGAGGGCTTTTATACACTGAGGGATAGTGAGTAAAACTCAGAGCACCTTGGCAGGCGGCAGGTGAAAGTGATTAGCTATGGACAACAGGTGAAAATGATTAGCGATGAGGCATGAACTGAGGAGTGAGCAAAAACAGAAAAAACATGACAGGCGCAGAGCCTGACAGGCGCAGATCATGACAGAACCCCCCCCTCAAGGGTGGCACCCGACACCCCCAAGAAGGACCCCCCAAAAGAACAAGGGCGGGTGGAGGGAGGCAACCGGCAGGACGGCGGGCCAACACCGGCCAGATCCGGGGGACGCCCAGGAGGACGCCCATCACCACCAGCCAGATCCGGGGGACGCCCAGGAGGACGCCCATCACCACCAGCCAGATCCGGGGGACGCCCAGGAGGACGCCCATCACCACCAGCCAGATCCGGGGGTTGACCTGGAGGCCGCCCATCGCCATCAGCTGGTTCAGGAGGTCGTCCATCGAGCGGCGATGCGTTAGGCGGGTGACCGGAGTAACGCCCAGCAACGGCCGGAACACCTTCGTCGGCCGGAACACCTTCGTCGGCCGGAACACCTTCGTCGGCCGGAACACCTTCGTCGGCCGGAACACCATCGTCGGCCGGAACACCATCGTCGGCCGGAACACCATCGTCGGCCGGAACACCATCGTCGGCCGGAACACCATCGTCGGCCGGAACACCATCGTCGGCCGGAACACCATCGTCGGCCGGAAACAAGATCCCGACAGTAGGGACTTGGTCGGCCGGTCCCGAGTCGTCGTCTGCGTTGTCGGGACCCCCGTCATCGAGATCCTCGTCGTGGGGACCCTCGTGGACGTCGAACGGCGAGACGTCTTCAAGACCCTCGTCGTCAGGATCCTCGAGACCCCCGTCTTTGTGAGGACCCTCGGCTGAGACGTCGTCGTCTGGACCCTCGTCGGGCCCATCTGAGACGTCGTCGTCTGGACCCTCTTCGTCGGGCTCCTCCGAGACGTCGTCGTCTGGACCCTCGTCGTCAGGCTCCTCCGAGACGTCGTCGTCTGGACCCTCGTCGTCAGGCTCCTCCGAGACGTCGTCGTCTGGACCCTCGTCGTCGGGCTCCTCCGAGACGTCGTCGGGCGCCGTCGAGGCCGCAGGCGAGGAGACCACCGTCGAGTCTGCAGGCGAAGAGACGGCGTCTGGACCCTCGGCGTCTGGACCCTCTGAGAAGACGAGACCTGCAGCAGCCGAAGCGTCGAGGTCTGCAGCAGCCGAAGCGTCGAGGTCTGCAGCAGCCGAAGCGTCGAGGTCTGCAGCAACCGAAGCGTCGAGGTCTGCAGCAGCCGAAGCGTCGAGGTCTGCAGCAGCCGAAGCGTCGAGGTCTGCAGCAGCCGAAGCGTCGAGGTCTGCAGCAGCCAGTTCAGAGTCCTTTGCGGCTGGTTGCTGATCTCCAGCGGCAGAGAGGACCTCAGCACCCAGGATCACATCTGGACCAGTTTCTGTGGAGACAATGAGAAATACTGCATCCGATGGACCGGGTGCAAGACCCAGCCTTGGTGCAGGAACCAGTCTGGGTGCTGGGACCGGGACCAGTCTGGGTGCTGGGACCGGGACCAGTCTGGGTGCTGGGACCGGGACCAGTCTGGGTGCTGGGACCGGGACCAGTCTGGGTGCTGGGACAGGGACCAGTCTGGGTGCTGGGACAGGGACCAGTCTGGGTGCTGGGACAGGGACCAGTCTGGGTGCTGGGACAGGGACCAGTCTGGGTGCTGGGACAGGGACCAGTCTGGGTGCTGCTGGACCTGAGCTGGGAGGTGCATCAGGCTGAGAAGCTGCTACTGGGCTCAGATATTCAGCTGTGGGTGGATGGGTGGGAGCTGCAGCTGTCTGTGAGTTCTGACGTTCAGCAGCTGTGGGACGTTCAGCTGCTGTGGGACGGCTCAGAAGAGGACTTGATGAAGACGAGTTGTGATCAGCAGGAGGTGGACCAGGCTGAACGCGAGCGAGCAGTGAGCGTAACACACAGCTCTCCTCCCAAGCCTGCTCAGCAGGGCCGAGCGCAATTCGTGGCAGTGGCAGCTGCCGCGACCTGCCACCGGAAGTGCCGCGACTGCCACCGGAAGTGCCGCGAAGAGTGCCGCGAAGGCTGCCGCGGCCACCGGGGCTGCCACGGCCACCGGGGCTGCCGCGAAGACTGCCACGAAGGCTGCCACGGCCGCGAAGGTTGCCACGGCCACCGAATCTCAAAGTGCCACGAAGGTTGCCACAGGGTGCCACCGGAACTGTCTTCCACAGACCACAAGGTGCCACTAGCTGTCACAGACTTTGTCAGATCATCTTCCACAGCAATTTTGTGCAAAACTATTGCCATTTTGTGTAAAAAAAAAAAAATTAATTAATTAATTAATTAATTAAATAAATAAATAAATGCTTCATCTTTATTGTATGTCCTTCAAAAATGACCTTCTGACGATGATGATTATATTATTTAATAAACACAGAACAACCTGTAATAGTGCATTTAGGAAACATGTCTAAAATAGTGCTTTGTGTGTAGGATGACTAAAAAAATACATATTTCTTTTTTTAAATTACAGTTAAAATTACTTATTGGTGTGCCACAGACTGCCACCAGATGCCACAGGTGCCACCACTACTGTCACCTGCCATGTCACCTGCCACCACTACTGTCACCTGCCATGTCACCTGCCACGTCACCTGCCACCACTACTGTCACCTGCCACCACTACTGTCACCTGCCATGTCACCTGCCACGTCACCTGCCACCACTACTGTCACCTGCCACGTCACCTGCCACCACTACTGTCACCTGCCACGTCACCTGCCACCACTACTGTCACCTGCCACGTCACCTGCCACCACTACTGTCACCTGCCATGTCACCTGCCACGTCACCTGCCACCACTACTGTCACCTGCCACGTCACCTGCCACCACTACTGTCACCTGCCATGTCACCTGCCACGTCACCTGCCACCACTACTGTCACCTGCCACGTCACCTGCCACCACTACTGTCACCTGCCACGTCACCTGCCACCACTACTGTCACCTGCCATGTCACCTGCCACCCTGCCACCACTACTGTCACCTGCCACGTCACCTGCCACCACTACTGTCACCTGCCACGTCACCTGCCACCACTACTGTCACCTGCCACGTCACCTGCCACCACTACTGTCACCTGCCACGTCACCTGCCACCACTACTGTCACCTGCCATGTCACCTGCCACGTCACCTGCCACCACTACTGTCACCTGCCACGTCACCTGCCACCACTACTGTCACCTGCCACGTCACCTGCCACCACTACTGTCACCTGCCACGTCACCTGCCACCACTACTGTCACCTGCCACGTCACCTGCCACCACTACTGTCACCTGCCACGT
>JBBPBX010049685.1:0-25256 GCA_038048925.1 Garcialebias charrua
ATGATGGATGGATGATGTTTGATGGATGGATGGATGGATGGATGTGTGGATGTTTGATGGATGGATGGATGTATGGATGGATAAAGCGTGGACCTCAGTCAGTAAATAATCCATCTGTCTGGGTTCAGTAAGGCAGGATGTTTGATGGATGGATGGATGTTTGATGGATGGATATATGTTTGATGGATGGATGGATGTTTGATGGATGGATGGATGGATGTTTGATGGATGGATGGATGTTTGATAGATGGATGGATGGATAAAGCTTGGACCTCAGTCAGTAAAGAATCCATATGTCTGGGTTTAGGAAGGTAGGATGTTTGATGGATGATGGATGGATGGATGTTTGATGGATGGATGTTTGATGGATGGATGAATGCATGGATGGATGGATAAAGCGTGGACCTCAGTCAGTAAAGAATCCATCTGTCTGTTTTCAGGAAGGCGGGATGTTTGACTCACCAAATACCAAATGACCTCTTGGACTAGCTGAAAACCTGTACATGTAAAAATATGAAAAAGTTAAAAAACAATTCTCAAGTTTATACAATACACTTATACAGTATTCTGTATTATTCAGTATTCAGTATTCCAACAACAGTATTCTTATACCTACATAAAACTGCAGTCAACGTGATGACGTAACGAGGCTGCAACGTGATGACGTGATGACGTAACGACGCAGTTCGTCCGTCTGCTCACTGCTCAGAGGTAAAAAAAAAAAAAAAAAAGAGCAGAATTAGCAGAAAAATGACGTTGGAAACATTAAAACCCCTCTACCCTATTAACGCATGTTAAATTACAGCGTTAGTCACGCTGTTATTGTGACGTGACACGTTCACGGTAGTGACGCTAACGCGACGTGCGTTTAATTTTGTCTTCGTCGCGTTAAGACTCTAAATAACCACTAAAAACATCCACAAGTGATGCATATATAGTATCGCTGATTTATATAAATGTCTATAAAAGTTTTCAACAGCGTTGAAAGGTTGTCACGCTTCTGAAGTGAAGTTACGTTACATGCTAACGCTAGCCGCAGCTAGTTTGAGCTGCGTCTTTCTTCACGCACTCAAAACTCATGCACAGATACTTCCTAATTTATCTAAATGTTGATAAAGTTTTCTACAGTCTTCACAGTTTGTGACGCTGCGGTTAAAGTCACGTTACTACTGGATTAGGTTAACATTTCCTTGAGATGATGTCATCAAAAGCAACAAAAAAATTTTTTTAATTCTTACCTGAATGAAGTCAATACACTCTGACACTCTGTCCACCTACCGCTGCAAAATTTTATTTAAATCGCTCTCCAAAAATAATCTCCGCTCACCTACATGCACTCAACACACGACGCCATAACTCTGCACGTGTAAGCTCAAGGGGCTTTAACTTTTAAAAACTCGGTCACCTGAGGCCCCGCCCTGAGCCCCCGCCCACTACAGGGTCTCCACATCACGAGAGGAGGGGCGGCGTTGGAGTTTCGCGCGGTCTCCACATCACGAGAGGAGGGGCGTTGCAGTTTGGCGCCATGTGTGTCAGTGAGCCACACACACGGCTTCAATAAATGCAACCGATACACAAAAACATACACACCACACACAAATACCCTGGGAGGTGCGTAGCCAGCCAATTTTATAAATGTAAATAACTTTTTATTAAAACAATTTTAAGTGTTAAAGCACACTCCAACTCATCCAGGCAGCCTATTAGCCACAAGTTACGCTGATATTGATGAGAAAAAACAATGTTTACATATTAATATATTTGGATACAATCTGTGTTTTATCCAGACATTGGCAAAGGCTGGCTAATACCAAATGTCCCGATAATGTCGGTACGTAGTCTGGCGCATAGGCGGGCCAATACGCTTGCACCAACACACACACACACAAACACACACACACACACAACTGCTCCCCTTTGCCTTCTGCAGTGGACAATACTGTACTGACAATATGGTTCGATATTGTATTTGATACTAGAAGAGAACACTTAAATGTATTTAAAATAAAATAAACATAAATCTGATTCCTAAAGGATGCAGGATGAGTTAAAGGAGAAATGTAATCAAATCTGAAAAAATCGATATAACAAGAATTTCATATAGTAAACAACACACATAAACATACTTAGTATGTTTTTTTCAAGTCAGTAGCTTAAAGAAATAGTTTTTTACATTTTTCCTGCTACATGCCGAAGTACAGTGATTTCTGTAGTAATTTTCTGGACGCACTTTTATGACACAATTAAGACCTCCTTTGCTATCTTACAATAACACTGAAGCTATAAACCCATCATTACTGTCCTCTTGTCTGTCATTTAAAATGGAAGCAGAAGACTTTTTTGAATCTGAAGGATATCACTTTAGTTTGTCAAAAACAGTTTGGTGATTTAGTGCATTAATGGGCATTTCTATCCTGGAAATACGAATAGCCGTGCGTTAGCCGCCGCATGCTAACGTTAGCATGCTAGCGCCGTATGCTAACGTTAGCATGCTAGCGCCGTATGCTAACGTTAGCATGCTAGCGCCGTATGCTAACGTGGAAGTGGGGGTGTTGAAAATGTCCTGAAACAGTTACCAATGTCTTGTTAAGCTCTGTCTTCCCCAGAACATAGTAGGATCTAAAATGATTTTTAAAGATGAAGGAGCAAGTTGAAACATGCTGTCTCCCTCCTTGCTAGCAGGCTCCATTGGGAGCTGCCTGGCTAACTAACTACGGTGGCCCTACACGGCCAAAATTCTACAGCGGCCGAATGCACAGGAGCGGTAAAAATACAATATAAAATTTAAAAAAAGTTTTAAAATCGATTTTGGGGCTTTTAGAATAGATTCTGAATCGCCAGGACTAAGAATCTTGATTCTTTAAAAAATAGATTTTTTTTGCTGCATCCATAATTGCTACACACTGAAACCTTTTTGTCCACAACTAGATACACACACTAATATTACTGTATGAGGGACGACTCGTTGCACTGCCTACGTCATATTCAGGGGACGGAGAGCAGGCAGGAGGAGGGGGGTCAAAAACACCAGATGAGAATTTTTTCACTTTGCAAAGTCTAAATTTGAGTTAGGATGACATTTTTAACTTGTGAAAATTTCTCAACAAGCTTATTTTATGCTTTTCATTAGACTACTATTAGCTTAAAAACACTTTTCATTTCTCCTTTAATACTTTTAGCTTTCAGATTCTGGCAGATCCTGATCACCCCCTCCATGGTGAGCTCAAGTTGCTTCCAACTAGACGCAGACATCTGCTGCCCAGATGTAGAAGAGACTGACAAACTCATTCATCCCTGTAGAGATCAGGCTTCTCAATGAACAGTGATGATTTCTGTTATTTTAATGTCTTAATGTCTTGTGTCGTGTGGATGTTTTGTGTGTCTGCTGACTGTGAAACAAATTGCCCCTAGGGGAAAATAAAGATTCTTGAACTTGTTCAAGATGTTAAGAAGTGATCCAGCTTCAAATCGATGTAAAGGAAAAACTGCTTATTTATTTTTAGAAAGGCAAGAACACCGAAGTAAACTGTGTCATCCCTTACTTGTGTCTCCTTTAAGATAATGAGCTCCCGCAGCTGGTGGTCCTGCTTCACCAATCGTCCGTCCATCTCTCTGAGCCTTTGCATCTCCTCGCTGGGCTGACCTGTTGTCGAGTTGATGCTGCAGCTTGCAGCCCCTCCAGGCCCACTGGAGCCCGACACCGCTGCTGCGGCTCCCTGATCCTCAGTGGAAATCGAAGGTCCCAGCATCCGCAGGGGTTTGGGTGTGGGGCTGTTGAGGAAAAGCCCACGCAAAAACTCGGCCATGTAGCGCATGTGCATCTGTGTGAACTCCTGCATGTGTTGGGCCAGGTCGTGGCGCTGCATCTGCGAAAGGCCAAAGCATTTTTTTTTCAAACAAAACGTACGTGACAAATTAAGTTAAAACAAATTCAGGATGGTGAGACTTACCCTTTCCTTACATCCAAACATGCTAAAATTACAGGCAATGGGTGCTTTGGGGCAATCGGCATCACAATGTGATCCCATCTGGAAAAATAAACATATATATTTACAAATCAGATGGTGAACAAAAGCATTTTGAAAAAAAATCTGAACAAATGTAAGAAAGGAACTTCAATCTGAGCTCATTTGCTGTTTCAAATTGGAAAAAAAATTGTATCACTATTTTGACGTGTCGTGACAGGGCGGGGAGCAGTTCCTCACTCATCCAACAATAGGGAAGCTGTTGCCAAGTTAGCTTATTGGTGTTTATTCAGCCGACACTCTTTATAAGGCAGACACTGCAGCACTCGCCTGGTCTGATAAACAATCACTTTTAAATATATACAGAGCTCTCATGAGATCAACGTTGGATTATGGATGCATAGTGTATGGAGCAGCAGCAAATTCAACACTTCAAAAATTAGATAGACTTCAATCCAGAGCATTACGTGTGTGCACAGGAGCAATAAAGACAACCCCAATTAATGCAATACTTATAGAAAGTGGTGAAACTCCGTTAGAAATGAGAAGAACTAAACTGTCATTAACTTACTGGATTAAACTCAAAGGAAGTAAAGAAAATCCTGCAGCAACGACAATTGAGGATTGTTGGGAATATAACAAATATCATAGAAACGGATTTGGGTGGAAAATAAACAAATTAGCGGAAATATATGGAATAGACAATATAGAATTTGCACAGATTAATCCAAATAGCGTTATCTCACCCTGGTTAATACCAGAAAGTGAAGTTGATATGAAAATACTAGAAATGAAGAAAGAATGGAACGTAAATGAAATAGGGGTGAACACCAGCAAATACATTAGAGAATCATATTATAATTATATGGAAATTTACACAGATGGCTCAAAAAATACAAAGGGGTGGGTGGGAATAGGAGTTTATATCCCAGAATTTGAAGTTTGTATTTCCAAAAGGATATCGGATCAACTTTCAATATACACAGCAGAAATGGTGGCAGTTATATTTAGCTTGCAATGGATTGAGGAGGTTAGACCTGATAGGGTGGTTATATGCACTGATTCAAAGGCTGTCATAGAAAGTATGCAGTCGAAAGGAAACGACAGGAAAGACCTTCTTTTGGAAATACAGCACACATTATTCCGGTTACACAGAGGTGGAATTGATGTACAGTTTTGTTGGGTACCAGCACACGAGGGGGTGGAAGGGAATGAACGAGCAGATAAACTTGCTAAAAAAGCATTGAAAGGAGAAATAACAGTTAATATAATGTTAGGGAAAGGAGAGGGTAAGTCAATTATTAAAGGAAAAGAAAAAGAAAAATGGCAGAAAAGATGGAATGAAGACAAGAAAGGAAGAAGATTATTCAAAATACAAAAATCAGTTACAATAAATAATTATAGAGAAAGATGTAGAAGAGAAGAGGTGATAGTAATGAGAATGAGGGTAGGCCATACACTTCTAAATGATACAATGTTCTTGATAGGGAAACGGAATGACAGTAGATGTGTGGAATGTGGGGAAACAGAAAGTGTAGAACATGTACTGATGGAGTGCATTAAATATACAAATGAAAGGGACAGATTGAAAAGAAAAGTCAAAGAGGCAGGGAGAGTTTGGAGTATGGGAGGAATTTTAGGGACTGAAGGGGATAAGGATAAAATAAAAGATGTTAGAAAAGAGTTGTTCATTTATCTACATAAAATTAATATTAAAAGTAGAATATAGGAATAGGAGGCCATGAGCTACACACTCTTGCTCAGTAGGTGGCGGTATGCACCTGAACGCTGTTTGCAATCCGCCATTAAACTAAAAGAAGAAGAAGAAGAAGAACTCGCCTGGTCTCTGATGAGATCCATCTCACAGTACTGACACTTCACATTGGCAAAAGGACACAGCTGCTCGTGAAGCTGAAGCAGAAAATAAAACCAGATTACAAGAGGACTAATACTGATCCGTGTTCACAGTTTAAAATTAGTAAGACTGTAGTACCTCTTTCTCCTCGTACGAAAAGCTGGTCACACAGTCTGGACATGAGACAAGTCTTCTTAGGCACACAACAGTTTTGTGCTCCTCAAGGTAGCTTTTTCTCACAGCCTGCTGGCACTGTGGGCAAGGCATGGTGGCAAACTGACACTGTGCCAAATGGTTCTGAAACAGACAGAAAAGAGATACAGTACAGTTAACTTAAAGAAACTGGTCCAGGTGACACGATTTAACTTTTTTTAATATATATATACATACCATGCCTATACATATATATATACAGTATATATATATATATATATATATATATATATATATATATATATATATACATATATATATATATATATATATATATATATATATATATATATATATATATATATATATATATATATATATATATATATATATATATATATATATATATATATATATATATATATATATATATATATATATATATATATATATATATATATATATATATATATATATATATATATATATATATATATATATATATATATATATATATATATATATATATATATATATATATATATATATATATATATATATATATATATATATATATATATATATATATATATATATACCATACCAGTTTATTTATAAAGCACTTAAAAATACAGCAGCAGCCGTCCGAAGTGCTGTACAAGAATAAAAACAAGCACAAAACAATAAAAACAATCAATCTCAATCATATAAATATCAGAACATCACAAGTAAAATAATACAACATTAAAACAGAGATGTGAACTCATTCTGGTTTAAAAGCCAATGAAAACATATGTGTTTTTAAACGAGTTTTAAAAACAGATATTGATGGGGCCTGCCTGACCTTCAGTGGCAGCTCGTTCCACAATTTAGGAGCCAGAGCCGAAAATGCTCTGTCTCCTCTGGTCTTATAAAAGGTTTTCGGGACTGCTAAAAGCATCTGGTCAGCGGATCTAAGAGCACGTGATGGCACATAAAGTTGAAGCAGTTCAGACAGATAAGAGGGACTAAAACCGTTCAAAGACTTAAAAACAAACAATAAAACTTTAAAATGGATTCGAAACTGGACAGGAAGCCAATGAAGGGACATTAAAACTGGAGTGATGTGCTCACGTCTGCCTGTACCAGTCAAAAATCGTGCAGCAGCATTTTGTACCAGCTGCAACCGAGAAAGCGAGGCCTTATTTACTCCAATCAGAAGAGAGTTACAATAATCCAGGCGTGAAGTAATAAAAGCGTGGATTACTGTCTCTAAGTGGCGTCTAGAAAGGAGGGGCTTGATTTTTGACAGGCGCCTCAGATGAAAGAACGAGGACTTAACCATGCTGTTGATGTGACAGTCCAGTTTCAGGCAGGGGTCAATTTTCACTCCTAGATTTGTCACAATCGACTTTTCATATGGGGCCAAAGAGGAAAAATCAAAAGTGGTGGGACTGTCAGGAGCACTAGATTTAAAGACCATAACCTCGGTCTTTTTATCATTAAAATGGAGGAAATTAAGCGCCATCCACCCTCTAATGTCACCAAGACAGTCCAGAAGAGACTGCGTGGAGCCATTTTGTTTTACAGGAAAATAGACTTGACAGTCATCCGCATACAAATGAAACTGCACACCATGCTTTCTGAAAATAGAACCGAGTGGCAGAAGGTAAAGTGAGAAGAGAAGAGGACCAAGGATAGATCCCTGGGGTACACCCCAGGGGAGGGCAGCAGATGCAGAGGTAAAATTATCAATCTTCACACTGAAACTTCGATTTGAAAGGTAGGACCTAAACCACTGCAGAGCTGAGCCAGTGATGCCCACCCATTGCTCCAATCTGGCGATAAGAATTTCATGGTCGACTGTGTCAAAAGCAGCTGTTAAATCTAAAAGCACAAGTAAAACACAGTTTCCAGAATCCAGCGATAAAAATATATCATTAAAAACCCTTAAAAGAGCAGATTCAGTGCTATGGTAGGTTTTAAAACCAGACTGGAAGACCTCCAAAATTTTAAATTCATCCAAAAAGTCCTTCAGCTGGGTGTAAACAACTTTTTCCAATATTTTTGAAATAAAAGGTAACTTTGAAATTGGCCTAAAGTTGGACAAAGAGGTAGGATCAAGGCCAGGTTTTTTCAATAATGGCTGAACCACAGCATGTCTAAAATTGCCTGGCACCACGCTAAACATTAAGCTGCTATTGATCAAATTTAGAACAAAAGAGCCAACTGTAGAAAATACCTCCTTAAGAAAACAAGGAGGTACAACATCAAGGGGGGAACCTGATGGTTTCATACTGGTGACAATTTTCTCTAGGTAGGAGAGAGAAATAGGCTCCAGATGATCAAAAAGTGCAGGACAGGGGACCAGGATGGAAGGGTCATGGGAAGGAAAAGAAATACAAGCCCTCGTGTTCGTAACCTTGTCCAAAAAAAATTGAAGGAACTTATCACAAAGTTCTTTAGATGCTTCAATAGGAACCGGTTCATGTGAATTTAGGACCGTGTTGATTGTATCATAAAGAACACGGGGGTTGTGAGAGTTGGCAACAATAATGTCAGAGAAATATTTGGCTCTGGCTGTTTTTACAGCTTGTTGATAGCGACGCCAACTCTCTCTCACCATANTATATATATATATATATATATATACATATATATATACATATATATATATACAGGTATATATATACAGGTATATATCAAAAGACAATAAATGAAAAAGTACACAAAGGAGCAAGACAATATTAGAAACTTAAAACAGCAAGTTTTTAGATAACTGCTGTGAGATGGCAGTTTTCCAGTTTTTTAATCTACATAATGAAGAATAGTAGGCTTTGAATTCGTGACTGCTGCCACTCGGAAACTGTGGGAAACTGCCGGAAACTCTATCTGGGGGCTTTAAAAATGTCCAAACATAACAAAATAGAATTTAAGCACACCTAAAACAATTAAAAGTAAAATTAAATTTACACATGCGTTTGTAATAATTGCAGAGATGTGAACATGTATGATTTGGAAATGTAATTATCAATACAGAGGTAGTGGTGACAGAACAAGGAGCTTCACTGATCACGTTGACTATCCGCATTACATTGTAACACATTTACTATGTAAAAATTAATTTGAACTCAAGGTGGTGTGAAACATGAATAAAGTTTAGATTTTTTACTATTATTTTTTTAATTTGAGGTAAGTTTGTGTGTGCTTTTACTGGTAATGTATACCCATAGTAATTCACAGCCCAGGTCCAGGTTGAGAAATGCTTGCTTTAAAATTTGGATACATATGTCTTACTTGAGATAGTTTAACATTAACAAATATGACAATTGTTACTGCTTTGAACATTAGCCTATGTTGCTAATATCAATTTACCACTCAGGAGGGGGTGAAAAGTCCTCCACCTAGCATGTCACGAGGTGTGGCCAGGACCGTGACATGCAGCTAGCATGTTGCATATATCATGCTAATGCTAGCTGCATGTCACAGTCCTGGCCACACCTCCTCGCTCTAACCCCCATATACCAGTAAGTTTAATAGTACATTTTCCTACTAAGGATATTATATGTGAAATTACTGTCATATATTGTTCTTATAAGTATACAAATTATATATGTTTCATTTTATACAAATTTACTAAGGATCTTATACCTGGTTTCAATGCATTATACAAAAAATATAAGTTTCAAACAAAACATATAAAAACTTTATAAAATTTATATATATCTTTTCCGTATGGGACTAACTGTTTCAGGATACTTTCAGCTATTCCTACCATACAATTATCAAAATGTTCAACCCGTGTAGCACATCACAGCTCTTTGGTTTCTGTAACCTTTACACTTTTTGAATCATTTATATTCATAGTTGCTTTTGTTTGTTTGTTTGTTTTTATATATTTATTGATTTTTGTTTGTTTGTTTGTTTGTTTCTCTCACAGAAATTCATTGAGATTATTGAAGAACTTCATGGTCCTTAATATATTTTCTTCCTTTTTGGATTTTTGCAACTGTTTGCTAGTTTTAATCATTTGTGTTGTTTTACAAATTTAGTTTTTTAGCTACCATTTTTGCAGATTTTAGCTTTTCAACATTGTTTTACAAATTTTCATTTTTAGCTATGTTCTGCTTGTTTTAGCATTTATTTTTAGTTTAGCAAATTTTAGCTTGGGTTTTTAGCTACTTTTTAGCTTTTTTTTGTGTTCAGATTGTTTTAGTTTAACCTGTTTATCTCTAACTTTCAGCTTTTGAAAAAAGTACAGACTCATTTATCTTTAAATGTGCTGAGTGTAACCACAAATGGATTTTCAGCTGCAAACACACAGACTGCTTTTCTCAAGGTTGAGGTATATACTTTTTCAAATAAAACCTGATCTCAGCACTTCTTCACAATCTGAAGCTTGGACACTAAAAACATTTTAAATACTGTAAAATCATAAAATTTAATTATGTGAATAAAGAATGGGGGACATTTAGACATACATGTAGTGAAAAGTTTTTAATGCAGATTCTTGTTAACTAAAAAATAAAAATATGAGGAAAACAGTAATTAACAGTGGAGCAATAAACAGAAATATTGCAAACACTCGATGTACTCATAGTTCTTAAGCATGCAGACTGGTGAGCAGGCGTCCTTTTGTTGGAGGGAGAATGAGAAGTGTGAAGGACGTGACGAGGGAGATAAGTGTCCTCCAGGGCCCTGAGGTTACCCTAATGGTGTCATACATCACCACTCACAAAGCCATGCAGAGCAAAGTTGTCAATGCATGAATGCTGCACTATTACTATCAGCCATTTTAATCATGGCAGCTGTCACTGTGCTAATCAACGCCATAACTTCACACTGGAAATCACTCAGAAAAACCTCTCTCACGTTGCTGTGTACCAAGAACTGTATACAACGCAGGCAGTAAGTTATGCAGAGGGGGCCCGCGGGCTGGATGGCGGCCACTATGCTCAGAGGCTGTGACTTTGTAGCGCATCGTTGCCCTTGTTTAACGGCAGCTTGGCTTCTCTTAAGAAGTTGTTGTGACATTGCTAAACGCCGTTATGAGCATGCTGAAAGGGTTTACATTACTGTCAACAAAATAGCTCCTCCACTAAGCACACATCATGTCCAGTGTTGCTGCCTGAAAATACACAGAAGAACAAATGGCACCTGCTACTCCAGAACGTACTGTCTCGTTAAACTGCATCCCGTTTACATTTTAGTCTCTGGTTTTTACTAATACTGTATCTGTTTTCAAATGCTTCCTATATGCGCTTACCTAAAAGTAAAATTAGAGCAGTTGAAGCAGAGTGAAGCAAATTTCAATTACCGTATTTTCCGCCGTACACGTCACATCAGTCCAATTATGTCCAATAAAGTTGAAAAATTCATAAACATGTCGCACCGCTGTATACGTCTCATCTATTATGCGTCACCGCTGACGTATCGCGTATGTTACGCGTCACCGCTGACAACCCGGAAATGTGGCTGCCATATGGCCACAGGAGCGTGCACGGAAGGACTTTAACAAGATTAACACTTAAAAACAATTATTTGTTTGCTGAAAGTTATAGCAAAGATGTGTCTGAGCTGAACTTTTCCTTAATAAATGAACATAATGGTCAAATCTGCTGAATTTAAATAGTTTTGCTTTGTCGGGTCTTCCAAACGTGTGCGCGCAGCGAGCAGAAACCTTCATCTCTTTTAAATTTAACAAGATAAACACCTTAAAAAATACATTTTTTGCTGAAAATTATAGCAAAGATGTGTCTGAGCTGAACTTTTCCTTAATAAATGAACATAATGGTCAAATCAACTGGATTTAAATAGTTTTGCTTTGTCTGGTCTTCCAAACATGCACGCGCAGCGAGCTCCAGAGAGGAAGAGGCCGGGTTTGGACAGACCAAGTCCGAGCAGAGGCGTCTTTGGTCGGACACGTGAGCTGGGAACGCTCGGTGGACTCTCTCCCCTAGCGGCCAAAAGTGGTACTGCTCCATTTTTCCCGTCAGAATGAATGGAAACGGTCATATCTGAGCCAAAAATTGGTCTAAAAACATGGGGAAAAATCCATAAATGTGTCGCTTCGCCGTATAAGTCGCAGGACATGCTAATTAGGCAGAAAACTGAGACTTATATGCCAAAAAATACGGTAAGGTCAGACAACTTTGAATACCTTCAGGTCAAATGTATTAAAATAGCTTGGTTCCCAAACTTATCAGCGTTAATATCGACAGACTTCTCAACTTATTTTACTTATTTCACCATTTCAAGTGTGCACTTTGTACTAACAGGTCAATCAAACAGGGACAGAAAGACCTGAACAGCCCTTAGACTGCATCACTGTTGACTACAGGGACATTCATTTTTTTAATTTCCTTTGATTTCTGCATGTCGACGGTCTAAAAGCTTATTTTGCCTTTAGCAGCTTGCTGTTATACAAGTTTGAGTGGGATTGAGGAGGATGACTCGCTGTGGCAACCCCTAAGAGGGAAAAACCAAAAGAAGAAGAAGAAGCACCAAAGTCCATGCTCAATAATACAGGTATTAAATCCCAAATTTTTCGTTCAGTCAGGTCATCTGGACAGTTTCGGTTTTGTGCTGAGATGATTCACCCTTATTCAAAGGACTTCATCAGGCTAAGGACACGCCAAACAAAACAGATTCTCCACCAACAGCTCTGGGGCACGCTCTCTCCCTTGTCTACAGTCATGTCATACTGGTTCAAAACACCAAATATGTTTGTTGTTTGTCTTTGGTGTTTTGAACCAGTTTGACATGACTGTCGGTGAGGAAGAGGGCGGGCACCGGAGGAGAGGGAATGCCCCAGAGGCCATCTTAGCATCAACGTAGCAGTTGTTGTTTTTTTCCCACTGTGGAGTATGCTGTTGGTGGAGAATCAGTTTTGTTTGATGTTTCCTCAGACTGAGAAAGTCCTTCTAATGGAGGACGAAACGTCTCAGCACTAAAAGAAACAGTCCAAGTGACCCGACTGAACATTGTTGAAGAAGCTTGCTTTTATACAAACATTGCACTCACACTGAGGTGAACATCACTTTTAATACGTAGCTCGTAGATAGAAGTGATGTTTTGTTAAAATCCTTGGATTAAGTTGTAAATCTTTCTGCTGTTACTTTTTATACTATTTGGTGCAATTAAAATTGCCTCACCATGGAATAGAATACAGTAGAATAATTGTGTTGTCATTGCATTGAAAGCAATATATTAAGATTTCCTTTGACTCAGCCAGATGAAAAGCCACCATTCCTCCTTCACAAACATATTCATACATAATGGAAAGCAACCCCCCAATCCATATAAAACTGGGCAAAATTAAAATAAAGACACAAATATTTTATTAGTGGAAATGAAAGATTTCACCAGAACTTAGTCCACATATGTGCCCAAAAGGTAAAAACTATTTTTAGTTGCATAGTTCAGATTATTATTTTTTTTTTAAAACGACACATCTCATGTGCATTTTGGCACCTATTCATTCAAATTCATCCGGCTGCACCGTTACATTCGACTACAGTATGTTGTTGTTTACTATCTCTTTTTAGGATGTTGTGAATATTATAATTACTTTTTCACTTTTTGGTACTTTATTTTTGTACTTTTTATTGCATGCTTTTAGTACTTCTTGTTTGTTTGTTTGTTCTATGATTAAAAAAAATTGCGAGTCAATTCGGTTCTTCTCATTCTAAGCATTTCATTGTACCGTTATCCTTGTGTTAACATTGCATACGACAAATAAACACAACTTGAACTTGATCTTGAACTTTTTCAGAATAATTTACCTTTCAATGCACAAATCTTAAAAGCATATTTAATGGGCTCTTGAAGACTCACTTCTACTCACCGCATTTGACTCAAGCAGAGATTGACAATTTGATTTATTATCTTTACTGGGGCTGGAGCTTCAACCCCCATCATGAGCACCTTCTACAGAGGTGCCATAGAAAGTGTCCTGACCAGCTGCATCACTGTGTGGTTTGGTGCATGTACTGCATCCTGCCGCAAGAGCCTCCAGCGCATTGTGAGAGCAGCTGAGAAGATCGTGGGCACCTCCTTGCCCTCACTGCAGGACTTACACAGCAAACGCCTCACTCGGAAAGCCCACCGCATGGCAGGTGATCCCACACACCCACTACACAGCTGCTTCAGACTGCTGCCATCAGGAAGGAGACTGAGGAGTCTCCAGGCTCGAACCAGCAGACTGAGAGACAGCTCTGTTCATCAGGCAGTCAGAATGCTAAACACTCTGCCTGCTCTGCCTCCCCTCCCATTTGAACTGCCTTAACACTAAAACTTTCTCACATATTATCACTCAACACAAAGTTTTTAACACTAGACTCTGTGTCACCAAACGGGTTTTCACTAAACTCTCGGTCATGTGCTCATACAGTTTGCACTACTTCTCATAATTGCACTAATGTCTGTATTACATCACTGCCTATAATCATAATACTGTTTACATTCTCTGTTTACATTTATTAATACTGTTTACTTTTATTACTACTGCTTACATGTAATTACTACTGTTTACATTTATTTACACTACTTTAATATCTACACCACTGCTGGTACATATACAGTGTGCTCTGAACGGTCTTATTTAGGGATGCCCAATGTGCCTTACTGCATATGCCACTTTTTGCCTCTACAACAACATCAACTACTACCTCATACATATACTGTGTACATTGACTCATTCGCTGCTTTGCCACTTTGCAAATGTCAATGCTAGAAACCTTTAGTTTATTTTAGTTATACTTTTTATACTCTTTTTTTATACCACTATGCAAAAAAAAAAAAAAAAAAAACACACAGGACAGTGTTAGTTTTACTATTTTTATGCTTATGTCTATTATTATATGTTTCAGTGTTTCAATGTTTAGATGTTTACTGTTGCACCGAGGGACTGAGAGAAACGCAATTTCGGTCCTGTGTATGTCCTGCACTGTACATATTGCAGATCTGACAATAAAGTTGACTTTGACTTTGACTTTGACTTACTTTCATACCATCGTTTTATTTTACTCATTGTACTTTTTTATTTTGTATCTTTAAAATGTTATATTCTTTCAACTTATTATTTATATTCCCAGTTATGCTGCTTTATAAATATATATTTATTATTTGGACAGGTGCGTTGCAGGAAAGCTGAATTCATGGATTGGTTTTTATAAGTGGAGCACATATTATCACATTTAAATATCTTTTCAAAATTTAAGGAAAGGTCTTTACTCTTACTTTCTATATGTATTTTTGTGATGTATGCTACTGTCTGATGTGCGATTAGTTGGACTCTTAAGGCAACTTACTATTTATTTGTAAGAAAATAATGAAACTAGTGACCACACTCAGCGTTGCAATACATGTCTGCAAGTTTGGTCAGTGTGCAGGAAGTACCACCACGGTAAAGAAAACCTAAATGTGTGCCCAGTAACAGTTCTCTCCTGTGCTAAGCTTAATAAGAGATGCTAGTCACAATTTCAGGTGATAAATTTGAGGTCATCTTAAAGCAAGATTTTGAACGCAGCAGTTGTCGTAGCACTTGGTGTTCTTATGAAACCTGTGTTGAATAATGAGAGACATTATTGTTAATCACCTGCTCATCAGGAGTGATGTGTTCAACAGAAAAGCAGTGATGGCAGATGTTCACCAGAGACAGATACATATCGTTTTGTTGGTTCTTTTTACAGATGTTTTTGAGCAAAGACACAATTTTTTTTGCAAATGCATTTGAAAGAATTTGCATAAAGAGCCCCCGTTCTTTGAGGCAACTTAGGGGGTCCTTTTTCCCCAGGCGAAAAGTACCCTGTCCCCCCTCCACCCCCTACCACGGTACCATTAGAGCCTCATTCAAAGGAGAGTGATGGACTCGCTCACAGGGTTATCTGGCCTATCTTTTAATCATAAATGAGCCCCCTCCTTCTTCCTCATCTTTACTCCTCTCTGTTCACCTCCCTCCCTCTCCCCCTCTGAGGGTTAGGGCAAGTGCTGTCTCAGCATTCTCCTCGCTTTACCCAATCCCCCCCTCCACCCCTTCCTTTCCTTGTCTTTTCCAGCCCATCGCCGATCGGGGACATCGGTTCCACTGGCTTGACTCCTCCATCTCCACTAAGGAGCCACAGAGTTCTCTTCTGTCCAAGAGATGAGGAGAAGGAGAAGGGGGAAGTTTGGGGGGGTGTGAAGAAGTGAGATCAAGGTCACGGCAGTAAGAGTCCTCTGAATCTTTCAGAAGTTTGTAGAGTCCAGGACCTTGCAACTCTACAGTACAACTCCTGTAAAACATTGTCTTTATCCAGCATACGCTTCTATGAACACTTTTATTCCATCACATGTTTTAGTTCTTCTGTGAACTGCAACATTTAAGTACAATAAAGGTGAAAAATATTGTTCAGTAGTGCTGGCAAAGTTTGTAACGAGTTGCTTAAAAAGTGCGATGATGCCTTCTCACCTGCAGGCGCGAACAGTGATTTTCCACATTACTTAACACACACGCCAGCACCTGAGCGCCCGCTCGCCTTCAGTCACTGTCTGTCCTGCAGGGGGTAAACGTCAAATTCTCCAAATTAGATGAAACATTATGGGAAATATTATGAGGCAGCCTGCTGGTGCGATGGCTTGGGGCCTCTGGTTAATTGAGTTGTTGCTCGTGCTGCATACTGAGCAGGAGCTTCGGATGGCAGGCGAGACGGCTGGAACTCCGACGCTCTCTTTGAAGACACTTTACTGTTCAGTGTGGAGCTGAGGCAAAGGAAGGCCAGGTTGAAGAGGGAAGTCAAGAAGAGCAGAAGCTAAATTTTTCTTTAACACCGACATTCATTCATTTAAGGATCGCCACTTTTCATGACATAGTTTTAGATCATCTTGAATTGTGGCTGTGGTCAAAACATGAAAAGCACTTGTACATGATCCAATGCAATATCGAGAGATGTCATCTCTGCATACATGTTGTGAATAACTCTCAGCTACTTCCTCATCCAATTTTAGCTCAATACTTGGGAATTTGACTGAGGTATAGTCATTTATCTTTGCTAGTGGTGATAATCGCCTTAATCTTGAACTGGTCTGACTCCAGTAATGCATCAGCTGTGGCTGATCAGCCAATGGTTACTGTCTGAAAGTTTTATTAAAGTTTGTTTTGTGGTTCATGAAGTATTTTGCAAACAGANNCCCCCCCAGCTGAACCATATGTTTGTTTTTAAAGATTGTGGTAGTTGCTTCTTTTTTTCAGTACAGCCAATGAATTAAAATGTCCCACATTTTCCCGAAGAGATCGACAGCAGATTAGCCAAAGTGAGCAGCACCTTTGGTAGACTCCACAAGAGAGTGTGGTCAAACGAAGACCTGAAGACGAGGTCCAAGATCAGTGTGTACAGAGCCACAGCAGTGACCACCCTCCTATACGGCTCTGAACCATGGGTCACCTACCGCCGCCATATAAAGCTCCTCGAGCGCTTTCACCAACGCTGTCTCCGCTCCATCCTCAAAATCCACAGGAGTGACTTCGTTACCAACATGGAGGTCCTCCATCAGGCGGAGATCACCAGCATCGAGGCAATGCTGCTCAAGGCTCGCCCACATTGGGCAGGGCACGTGTCCAGGATGCGGGAACACCACCTACCAAGACTGTGTTGTATGGCAAACTGTCCTCTGGGTGGATCTAGAGAGGGGCGCCACATAAATGCTACAAAGACTTCATTAAGACCCCCCTGAACGAGAGCCATATCGACCCCCAAAACTGGTCTACGCTCGCTGCTGACCACCACGCCTGGCGGTCAACTATCCATGAGGCAGTAGGCTCCTTTGAGACAGAAAGACGTGCCAGCCTAGCATATCAGGCAGGCGTCGTGTGTGTCCGACGACGAAATAACATAGCCACATGCACTGGGGCAAGGCCGAGACCCAGGGCTCGCTGGTCTGCTGGCCTTGTTGGAGTTCTTCGATTTCCTTTTGCCTTTCTCAGGAGTCATGGTCGAGAAAAGGCGTTGAGTGAATACCAGTTAGCGATAGCTAAACAGGTTCGAAGCATTTCCTCTCGCTGTGCTGTTCGTGTGGGCTAACCCGTTAGCTCCGTTAGCTAACAGGTAGCGCGTGGCGCAGTTAGCGTCCTGCTAAACTGGACCGTCGAAACAGCAGAAAAGTAGATGTTGCTCGATGCAAAAACGTAGACGACATTTAGTTAGCGGCTACTAAACAAAGTTCTTGCAGGGAAGTCCTCAGTGACGCCCTTGGCAGGGAGCATGCTTACCTCCAGTCGGGCGGTTCAGTCACTCGAGACGGTGTCCTGCGAAGTTTAGGTGTAAAGCGAGGTGAAGTGCAATAAGAGGTCGAACGTGAGGCGTGCACCGTCTTTTATACCAGGGGGGCGGGGCCCCCGGTGACGCTGACGCTCACTTGCCTTAAAAGGCGTGATTGTAATGCTTCAGGTGAACCGCGCGGGGGCGCAATTCCCATACTATCTGTTGCACCACGGTGGACATACTGATAGGGAATGGAACATTCTCTCCCACCACTGGCCAGCCATTCACATTCACTTGCAGCCACTGTGGCCGAGGCTGCTTAAGCCACCAGATGGCCTGCAGTCATGGACACCCTGATCCTCAGAGACGCCAAACAGAGCGATAATTGCTTCTTTTTTTTTTTTTAGAACAGCCGATGAATTCAAATGTTCCAAATTTCAAAATCCAGCTATACGTTTACAGTATTGCCATAACTTTTTGCTTTCCATCCAAAACTTTCTTTCCACACTGAACAATTTCCCGTCAAAACTGGACATTTAGACAAGAGAACACAGTGAATGAGCACTTCTGATCGTTTCTGCAGCCAGGTTGAGAAGCAACATTTAGTCATTCATGTCAAAGCATATATGTGTCGCCGAATTTACAGATTAGCCTTAAAAGGTGCCTATTAGTAATGTAGCTCATCTTTCATATGGTTCATTGCCAGGAAGTAATAATCTCATGCAAATATATTCTGCTGGGGAATATTCTAGTGATTACTATATGCAGATTCAGCCAAATCTCTTTGACAGAGACAAAAAAAAAGGAGAAAAAAGCTAAACATCCATGTTGTTACATCACTGTTCAGGAATTTAAACAGAATTTTACATTTTCCAGGTACTTTGTAAATTTTTCTATTGCTGTTGCAACTAATGATAACCTTTGACTGTCATTGTCAAATCTGTTTTTGAGCTATTTCAACTTTTCATCTTAAATTAAAAATAAAAGCAGACAAGTTTGCACATTTCTATTTAAAATAGGCCTTGTCTTGGTTTGCTCACCAGCTCCTCACAGTCTGGGAGGACCTGCGAGCTGCAGACACACACTTCATCAACATTTCTCGGTGGGTCGGTGTCCTCCGTTGGCAGAGCACATCAGTTCAGAGAGGACATCGATCACAGCTGCCTCCTGTCACATTGACCAGCTCATTAGCCGGACCTAATATACGCTCTGAGGACTGCATGTCAGTTCATCAGCATGAAGTTAGCTCAAGGATGAGCATCCAATACAACTCTTACAGGTGAAACGAAACATTTCAAAGACATTTTTAATACCGCCCCAAATTCTAACATGGGTTTTGTATAATTTAAACTGAGAAAACACGTCCATGTTTTGATGTAGGAATTGTAAAAGATCTGCAAGAGAACCAGAAGAAATGCTGCTGCCAGTTGTCACTTATCATGGTCACCATGGTAACAACACCCGTGTCTCACTCCCTGACATGCAAACTTTAAGAGATGGATCAAACAGACTGAAATTTAAGCCTCAAACTAGAAACCAATGAGCATAAATGACAAGTCAGATCTTAGAAATCTTTCAGCCACTAGCGGCAGAACAAGCTGTCGGTCTTTCACGTGAATTTTTATGTTACAGAGTTTTATGTAGCAGATTTGACAAGTTAAAAAAGACACAATTTTGAGCTAAAATACAAAGTATAACTGAATCTGTGGAAGCTTGGCTCTGCACATGCTAAGTTTTATACAGAATAGTAATAAGGCTGCATCAGTGCTCATGCATTGACGGCGCACTTAATTATGTCATCTATCAAATACAAAATAGATGAAACTCTTTATTTCTATATTTTATTTTGTGTTCAATTATCAAAAACAGAGGACTTGTTCAAAATTCGTATTGTGCTAATTTGTTATAACAGTACCTCATCACAACTGGACACTTTTATACACAACATTTACATTTTTTTTGACACAGTGTGATTTGTTCTTAACATGTCTGTAGTCTACAATGTTAACAATTTAGTTATAATCTTCTTCCGTTCATATCTATATTTTTATTTTACTTTATTTTATTTTTTGAAGGTGCTTTGCTACTGTACAGCACTTTGAATGGCCTTGTTATTTCTTTAAATAAAATGGTATGTATTATACACAATTTGATTCAGGCATATGGTTTGTATGTGTTGAATTTAAAAGTATTCAATCAATTTAGGTAAAATGCAATAATTGGGATTTGTTTTGATGATTTCAAAACAAGTTTGAAAAAGCAAGATTGAGTTTGCAGCTACAGCTGCTTACATTAAAGCCTGAGCACACAAAAAATGAAGCAACTTCTGTACAGGACGTACACTTATTATAGCTGGAAAGCTTTATTGTCTTGGGGCAGAAAATGATAATTTAAAACACTTTTTGAAAAAAATAAATACATTCTTGTTGCCTCTGAAAATTGTATGTTTATCATGGCCCTTTAGGTTAAATCAATGCTTCCTCCCACTGACGTAAACATCCACTTCAGAGAAAACCAGAGCGCCCCAGCTCACTGCTCGCCTTGTCAGGCCGGCCCACTCTCAGATGAGGACCACATTGTGACTATTGTCTGGCTAAATGGTGGTTTCTGAAAGGAGAAAGGGGAGGAAACTTGTGTAAACAAGCTTTAGCATCTCAATGTCACTGCATGTGTTATTCCTGCTGGCGCTCTTGCCTGGGCAAACTTTGGTCACCAACCCAGTACATGTAGTAATAAACGATAACTGACGTCAGTATCAAAATAAGTACAAGAATATAATTGCTGTCTCAAGTGGTCATCATCAGTGAAATCAAACAGAAAAGAGAAACACTGACGAGTGTTAATTAAACTTTATGGGGCCAAAGCAGTTGAATGTAAAGTTGTATATTTGGGTGAAGGCAACAACGAGGACGAATATTCAGAATATCCCTGAGGCATTTTACCATCTCTATAGAGCCCCATTTGCTTCCTGTTGTCCTTGTATTTAGATCTGTTAGCTTGCTTTTATGTTGTGATTTGCATTGAACACCTTAAAGAGACAGAATAAACTTTGTTGCAGCATAAATGTTGCACGTTGACTTGTTATCTCGGTATTTACTGTTTCGAATGGTGATATTTTTAAACAGGAATACACATTGTTCTGGCTCACTGATCAGTTGCTAAAGACTTTATTGGTGTCTAATTTTGTAAAGCCGCAAAATAACACTTCATTGCCCTTTAATTAAATATTAATGGTGGTGTCATTACAGCTTCATTTAGAATTAAAGCGCTGTTAATGAACATAATTGCATATTAATGTAATTAAAACTGCTTCCGTGTGTGTGCATGTGTGTGTGTGTGTGTGTGTGTGTGCGTGTGTGTGTGTGTGTGCGTGTGTGTGTGCATCCACCTTTAAAACTGAATTCATTTCTATGCTGTATGTGTATTTTTTTACATTCTGTGATGTCAGTTGATTTTGTTACAACTTCCCATCCACACTACAAACACCAATATTTACATAATCACAGTCGTCAAATTAAGACTTACCATATTTGCCGCCATACACGTCGTGCTGCCGTCCAAATATGTCTAAGAAAGTGGGAAAAACATAAATACAGCAAACCCCCTACTTACGACTCCATCGACCTACGAACAACGGGACCTACAAACTTATCATATTTAATAAAAATATGAAATTACTGTATTAAAAAAATATATATATATTTTTTTTTGTGTTTAAATGTTCTTAATTTCATGTGTACATCACTTTGTTGCAGCTGTGGTTGTTTTAAAGGCTTTATAAATAATAATTATGATAAAAATGATCATTTCTGATCATTTTTGAGCAATCTTGGGCAGCAGGAAGTAGGTCTTCAGTTTACACGGTCACAAATTAATGTAGAACACCGGACGCCATTTTAGGTTCAGTCACGGGGGTCTCCGGTCACAAATTAATGTAGAACACCGGACGCCATTTTAGGTTAGCTGCCGGGAGCCGGCCTTTGAAGACTGGTGACCAGGATGGCAACCTAAGATGTCGGCTTTGACCATCTCAAAGTAAGAAAATATATTTTTATTTATTGTGTAAATGTGAATAGCAATGTTTAACACAGTGGTTCTTAACCTTTTTTGAGCTACCGAACCCTCCAGTTTCAAATGCCCACTCACCGAACCCCTCTTTTTTAATATATAAAATATGATTTTTTTTTTTCAAATTCTACAACATCACCTTGCTCAAAGAACAAAACCAGCACAGTGCATGAACTCACAACAACTTTATTCTGGTCCAATAAGAGTACAAAAAAAATATTTTTGTACTATTTTTATCATTAAAAATGAAATAGGATTTTTCAGAACTTGACATTAGATCTGCAACTATTTGAGCCAAGATGTCTTTACTCATGTGCTTTATTCTGTCGCTGATGGTGTCACTTGAAAGAGGAATTTGGGATAATTTATCTTCAGCTGCTGTTCCGAGTAGCAGATTTGCCATCTTTAATGCAGCTGGTTTTATGAGAGATTCACCGATGGAGTGTGGCTTACCCTGCTTTGCGACCAAATAAGCAACTTTGTACGATGCTGCGAGGATCGGTTTGCTAACAGGTACAAATCCAAGAGCAGGCAGAGTGGCCCTTTCATCATATCTGGCTCGTTTCACCTTGAAAATAGCATAAAAAGGTAATTAGGCTGAAAGTGTCAGAAATTACCACAAAACTTTTAATTTACCTTAAACCAGAAAAAATTTACTAAAAAAATGTTGCTGAAAAGGTAGAATAAGCTTAAATTAGCAGAAGAAAGCAAAAAGAATATATTTGCCCAATTAGGCTGAAAGAAGCAGAAATGAGCACAAAAATGTGGAAATTATCTGAAGAAAATCTAAAATTAGAAAAAAGATTCAGCTGAAAAGTAGCTAAAATAGCAGAAAGAAGCATCACCAGAATGAAGTTGAGAGAGCACATTTTTGTTGAATTAGGCTGACATTTTTCTTTTTTTGCCCGACATATTTACCGTAGTTTGTAAACACACGACGTACAACTACGACACGACAGCCATTGACTAATGCGCGCGTTATATTTCCGCATCATCACTGAATTTGCAGCCGTCACCAGTGTTGCCAGATTGGACGGTTCACCGCGATTTTCTTTCTGACTTTTGCGGGTAGAGAGTGCTTTGGGCGGGTTGGACTCTATCTGGCAACACCGGTCAAACCGGTGTTTACACAAGTGTGTCTTTAAATCCTGGGCAGAGGCTCCACCGAACCCCTGAGACCGGCTCATTCGATCGAACCCAGGTTAAGAACCAGTGGTTTAACATTACAGTACACTACTGTACATGCTTAAATGTGTGCGCGCGCTCCGTTAGCGGTATTTCCACAACCTACGAACGGAATAAGGACCTACGAACTGGACGCTATTTTCACCCCCTAGCTACGGCAGAATCGAGCTGCGAACAGTTCTTATCTCCCTAACTCGTACGTAACTAGGGGGTCACCTGTATGTCACTTTGCCATATTAGTCGCATCTATTATGCGTCACCGCTGATGCATTGCGATTGTTATGTGTTACTGCAGACCACCCGGAAATGTGGGCCGGTGTTGTGCCAAAAATCAATTGGCTGCCAAATAGCAGCTGTGGGAGCGTGCACGGGAGGACTTTAGCAAGAATTTAACAAGATTAAATGCTTAAGAACAGTAGTTTTTTTTTTGCTTGAAATTATAGTGAAGGTGTGTCGCTGTTGAACTTTTCCTTAATAAATGTACTTTAATGGTCAAATCAGCTGCATTTCACCTGGGCGACGTGGCGAAATGCAACTGATTTGACGTTTGCTCCAGGAGTTTTGGAGCGAGAAGAAGGTGGCTCGGTATGGCAAGCCAAGTGTCTCACTAATAGCCACTTTTACCTATTAATGAGACACTTGGTTGCCATATATTGCAACTGCCCTCTAGTGGCTAAAAATGTTAGTCTTGAATATTTTCCATGCCAGAATGAATGAAATCGTCAGATCTCAGCCAAAAAATTGGTTATAAATATGGGGAAAATAAACATAGATATGTGGCTTCATTGTATAAGTTGCAGGGCATGCTATTTTATGCAAAAAGTTGCAACTTATACAGCAAAAAATATGGTTTGTTTTATTTTTGATAACAGGAAAAAAATCTCTCACTACTTTTTATTACAAACTAAAACCCTCAATCCTACAATCCTCACCTCTCTGCAGCTGCAGATTGCAGGACCTCGCCCCTCCTCACCCCTTTGGTACCTCGACTTCATGAGATGTACTAAGGTAGTAACAAAGCATGATAACAAGGCAGCTTTTGTTTTTCATTTTGGTAAACAGGAAGTTTCTGCCCTGGGGGCTGAAGTGAAGACAGACACCAACAGAAGAGGCAGCCATCTTTAAATCCCCTTTAGTGATGCGACCCCTGACCCAGCCCCAGAGAAGGTCAGACTAAACTTTTCTCTCAATGAATAAACTGGCCTCTTAAAAAAAAAAAAAAGACATTAATAATTGCCTGCAGCGTGTGCTGTGGTGTTCCTGAACAAAAAGTGCTACATGTGTTGATTTGTAATGAGCAGGAAGCAACCATGGGCTGAACACCTTGGTCTGTTGTGCTTCACATTGGCAGCCATCCCCACATTTATGCTTTAATAGGAATATTAGAAATGAAGATAGGCATATTTATCATAATCTACCATCTTTTTAGAGATGGACATGTTTTCTATAAATAAATAAAAAAGCGTTGCAGGGGTTAGAGCTGCACTTGCATCTCAGATTGGAGCTGCTCACAACAAATTTGAGACAGGTTTGAGACCCCTGCCATGACACTCGTTATTCTAAGAGGAAATGTGTTGCACAAACTTTTGAACATGCTCAAAATTCAAATGACAAAACGTTTAGCCTCTGCATCTTCAGCAAAGAAACTGAAGTCTTTAGACATTCTGGAGACTCTCACAAGTGAAGTCTGCAAAATACTTGCAGTCCAGTCACACTGATATGAAACAGATCAATTCAAATCAGTTTATTTATAAAGCACCAAGTCACAACAGAAATCATCTCAGGGCACTGAACAGAAACATTCATATACGG
>JBBPBX010049686.1:0-25254 GCA_038048925.1 Garcialebias charrua
CCACAACAGACACATCCACAAAGTTCACAGAGAGTTTCCAGCTCATTCATCCGTATAAACCTCTGATCGCACGCACGATCCTAAAAAGCCAGCAGCTTCCAGCATCGGCCAGCTCCCGGTATGTCGGATTGGTAGGTCCGCTCGTTGCCTGTCAGGCGGCAGGGCAGCGGGAGCAATCGCCTTAGGTCTGCTCGTTATATTTCAGGCGGGGGGAATTTGGGAGCGATCGCTAATACAGTACAGAGTACCGTACACTAAAAATTTAAATAAAACATAAAAATAACAATTATACTTTATTTATAAAGCCATTTAAAACAACCACAGCTGCAACAAAGTGCTGTACACATGAAATTAAGCTCCACTGACATGTTCTTTTAACTTTTCAAAAAATGGCACAACATATATAAATATTAAGATAGACCTCTGACCGTTTTTGCTAAAATAATGTTAAATGAATGAAAATTTCTCTCAAAATAGTTTAAAATTAGCGCCGTTTTTTAGACCGTAAATCCGGATCTTCCGGTCACGTGTCAGCATTCCTGTTTGTGACGTCACGTCCGATACTGAACTCTGCTCAAACGACAAAAATATAGACGCATCCGTCGAATTTAGCCATTTAAAACTACATTATAGCGAAGCCAAATCGCTATAATGTAGTTTTAAATGGCTAAATTCGACGGATGCGTCTATATTTTTGTCGTTTGAGCAGAGTTCAGTATCGGACGTGACGTCACAAACAGGAATGCTGACACGTGACCGGAAGATCCGGATTTACGGTCTAAAAAAACGGCGCTAATTTTAAACTATTTTGAGAGAAATTTTCATTCATTTAACATTATTTTAGCAAAAACGGTCAGAGGTCTATCTTAATATTTATATATGTTGTGCCATTTTTTGAAAAGTTAAAAGAACATGTCAGTGGAGCTTTAAGAACATTTAAACACACAAATTATTATTATTTTTTTTTTTTAATGTCATATTTTTATTAATTATGATAATCTCGTAAAGTCGGATCCTCGTAAGTCCAGACGCTCGGAAGTCGGGGACCACCTGTATGTCCATAAAAGTTATGAACAGAATCTGTGACAACAGGCAGCCCTGATGGAGTCCAACTTTCACGCTGAAGGGGTCCGACTTACTCACAGTAATGCGAACTAAACTCTCACACCGCTTGTGTTTATATATATTGAGCAAGACTACAGAAACAAATGTCTGCAAATGTCAAACGAGTTACTGGTACTGCTGCTAAAATGGGTTCTGCAATCTGCTGAATTAGGAGCTGGACACATTTTTTCATCAGAGCTTTTGTGTTTTAACGTTGTTTTTGTTTAATAAATGATGACTTTGTGAAATTTGTTTTGTATACCTAAATAAGATTTACATCATTTTAAAGATCTGGTAAAAACCAGATCAGTATTAAGTCTTGATACATAAAACCCTCAAACTGAAAGACTGTGTGCTTTGTTTCAGTCACAAACTTTAAAACAGGATTTTTTTTAAATTACGAGTGAGGAAATAACATGATTTAAAATTTCTAATATTTGTTTTTTAACTTTGATAGTTTATTTGTTCAGTCAGGTCATCTTGTCATTAACTTTGATAGTTTATTTGTTCAGTCAGGTCATCTTGTCATTTTTTCTCTCTAAATATTACAAAGTATGCAACCAGTTTTAGGTTGTCACGGAGAAAAACTTTGGTATGTGTGGCAATGTGTTTGTTCTCTGCCAGCCTCGCTGACCTGGTCAAACACCCATTCCTCATCACCATTTTGACACTTGAAATTCATTTTTAGATGTAACCTCGGGTATGGTGAAAGACCCAGCGGACGTCTTGGACAGGCAAAAATGCCTTGACGCTCTGGCTGCTCTGCGCCACGCTAAGTGGTTCCAGGTTCGAAACATCATTTTATTTCCTTATTGTAGCCTTATGAGATGGATTATTTGTTAATTAATTTATTGAATTTTTATCCTTTCTTAATCAACAGTACAAGTATTTAAAGTAAAATATAAATATTCAAGGATGCCTCCTAATGCAATGACCTGATTGTACACTGTATGTATTGACTGTAAATAAGTCTGAATCTGAATCACACATTTAAAACATTACTATAAGAATACTGGCATCCTTGTATTCCCTATTCAATTTGCTAGTACTTGTAGTATAGTGACGTGATTCCATAAGGCTGCACGATAACTAGAACAAGATGATTTTATGTCCAATGTTTGTATTGTTTTCATTAACTTTTTATAGAATGGGGACTGAGAGAAAAGGGGATATCTGAGTTGTTTCCTGTGATTTTGCTATTTGTGCAAAAACATGGGCAAAGTAAATCAGACTTTCCTGCCTCTTTCAGTCCCTATATGCTTCTCTGAGGTGGACTGTCATACTTCTCAGTCCCTGTTTGTGAGATACCTGCCTAAGTATGGGGTCAGAGTTTAGAGGACGGCAAGAAAAGCTCTCGTTTCTTGTGCGTCTTTTAAACTTTGGGCTCCCTTACTGACTGTGAGGTACAAGACTACTGGGAATGGCAGCTGATTGCAGATGTTATGGCTTATACACATTGAACTATGTTTAAGCTTCCATTATGCACAGTAGTGATTGGACCTCTACAATGGAACTGATTCACTTGTCATCTCTTGTCACTCTGGATCACTCCATATACCTAACGTTTTTGCATCAAAAGGCTAGAGCCAATGGTCTTCAATCCTGTGTGATCATCATCAGAGTCTTGAGAGACCTCTGCCAACGCGTCCCAACATGGTCACCTTTCCCTGGATGGGTGAGTATACTCCCTAATTATGCTAATAAAATGGAAACTTCCAGCAGACATAGCCCATTTTACATTTTTATCAATTACACCCAATAAAACTAAATAACTAAAGTAAGTGAAATAAAAGCTGCACAATACATACACTACTGAAACATCTAAATCATGGAATGACTAAAATGAAGATTAAATATAAAATCCTCATCAATCAAAATATTCATTAATCTTCATGGAAAAGACTACCGGTATTATAAATGACACAAACTAACTATAGGATTTTTCCAAATTAAAAGTCGTAAGCATAGTCTTGACATGGTGTCAGCCTCACAGGTAGACACTGGTTTGGAAACTCTAGGAACCACAAGTAAACCTGCAGTCTGAGAGCAAAGTGCTCTGGTAGGAAAGTATGGAACAATAAGTTCTTTAATATAAGATGTAGTTCTATAAATTTATATGCTACCTATAGAACATAATCCAAAAAAGCTAAGTCTGGTCCTCTGGACATTCAAAAAACAACAAAACAAAGCAAAAAAAAACTGTAGAAACGTTTCGTCTTTCGTCCGAAAGACTTCCTCAGTCTGAGAAGCTGTGTTCAGTTCAGTCTTATAAATAGCACCCTCCCACAGTGGATCAACCAGTTGGCTGATGACAGCCGAAACCAGCTGCTCACATGATCAAGGAGGACCATCAGCCTGACGATGGATCGTTAACGCCAAATTTACACTACATGCGTTCCGGCTCCGCCCCGCTCCGGTCCGACCTCCGCAGCAAAAACGCACTCATTATAATCAATGAGAGAGTTTACACTGGCTTTGCACGGCGGAGGCGAGCGGACGGTAGTCCGTCAAAATTAGAATTGATCCCATTTCTGCCAGACGCCGGAGTTGTGCCGGAGTCAACTTTTGAAGATTACGTCGCACCAACAGGAAAAGGAACGAGCACAACATCCGTATTTACAAAATAAAATCACCACGGGCGGACTAATCCTAGCTCTATACGGATTTATTTGTACAAAAATGCTGTCAAACTATCATTTATGACTACGCCTACAAACGCAATACAAGAAATAAATAAATAAATAAAGTATTTTATTCTGAAATGTAATACATCACTTCCTGTTGCTCAAACCATGTCCTGTCGCTCATTTACGAGAGAAGATCAAGGCAGCAGTCTCTACTGTTGTTCTCCTTCTTCCACCGAATGAATTGTTTTGTTCTGACTTACTTATTTATCACTTGATTTGTCGCGCGATCTCGCAATTCCCGCGCATGCATCTCGGAGCGGCGCATCCAGGCGGACCTGAGCGGAGCGGAGGTAGTGGAAACTGGACTCGCTCAGCTGCGACCTGCGGAGCGGGGCGAAGCCGGACCGCATGTACCGGTAGTGTAAATTTGGCGTAACACCCTGTTAACGATCCATCCAGCCTGACGATCCATCGTCAGGCTGATGGTCCTCCTTGATCATGTGAGCAGCTGGTTTCGGCTGTCATCAGCCAACTGGTTGATCCACTGTGGGAGGGTGCTATTTATAAGACTGAGCTGAACACAGCTTCTCAGACTGAGGAAGTCTTTCGGACGAAAGACGAAACGTTTCTACAGTTTTTTTTTTTGCTTTGTTTTGTTTTTTGAATGTCCAGAGGACCAGACTTAGCTTTTTTGGATTTTTCTACCTGGATTATTGAGCATGCATCAGGGTATAGAACATAATGTTAAAAGAATTAGCAATATCAGTTATCATATTTATGTCAATATCATGTAACTACTTTTCCTTTAATGAGTCTGAAACACATCAGGTTTACTCGAGTGATTTCCGGACTTAAGGAAGTGGTTAAAAATCAACTATTTTTAATTACACTCAGAAATGGCAATATGTCCGATCGTTGACACTGACAGCAAGGTTCCACTACTCATGCAACAAATTAGTCATTTTGACTTGACTGTTAAGTCAAACCTGAGGAAAGTATCTTGTCAAAAAAGTAACCCATCTGTGTTGTTAAACTGTTACTCCTAATAGCTGATCCAGAGTTGTTTGTTCCGCTTGAAAATTTATTTTCAAACAAAGAAGGCTGTGTTCAAAACATAATTCAGAGACGATTATGTGTGTTTTTATTTCCTGTTATGAGTACTGTAGTCCTTCTTTTTGGGCCCACCACCTGCAGAAGGAGCCATCAAAGTTAGGTGCATGATGTCCGAAGGTGGGGACCATGGCGCTTTGACCCTGGCTTACCAAAGTTGGCTCTTGGAATCTCCTTGAAAGGGGCTGGACGTTATTCCACTCTGGAGTTGCCCATGCTGAGAGGCGCCAAGTTGGTGTGGGTCTACTTTTAGCCCCCCACGACTTGGTGCCTTTGTGTTGGAGTTTTCTCCGGTAGATGAGAGGGTTTCTTCCCTGCGCCTTTAGGTGGGGGGTACGGGTTCTGACTGTTTTGTACCTATGTACCAAACTGCAGTTCAGAGTAACCGGACTTCTTGGAGTTCTTAGTGGGAGTCCTGGAAGGTGCACCAGCTGGGCACGCCTTTATTCTGTTTAGGAACTTCAATGCCCATGTGGGTAACGAAGGTGACCTGGAGGGGCGTGATTGGAAGGAATTCTGATCTGAACACAAGCGGTGTTCTGTTGTTGGACTTCTGTGCTAGTCATGGTTTGTCCATCACAAACACCATGTTTGAACATAAGGGTGTCCATAAATGCCCTTGGCACTAGGATGCTGTAGGTTGTAGATCAATAATTGACACGACTGAGTCATGTCATCTGATTTGAGGCTGTTTGTTTTGGACACTCAGGTGAAGAGAGGAGCTGAGCTGTCAACTGATCACCACCTGATACTGAGTTGGCTCAGATGGCTGGGGAAGATGTCGGAAAGACCCAGTAGACCCAAACCTGTATTGAGGGTTTGCTGGAAATGCCTGGCAGAAGAACCTGTCAGAAATATCTTCAACTCACACCTCCGGAAGAGCTTTAATCGCATCCCAGCTGAGTTGGGGGACATCAAGTCCCAGTGGGCCATGTTCCGCAACTCAATTGTTGAGGTAGCTGCCTTGAGCTGTAACTTCAAGGTTGTCGGTGCTTCTCGCGGCGGCCATCCTCGAGCTCAGTGGTGAACACCCTGGGTTAGGGAGGCTGTCAAACTGAAAAAGGAGTCAAATCGGTCCTTGTTGGCTGGTGGGACTCCGGAGGCAGCTGAGGAGTACCGATGGGCCAAGTGCTCCGCAGCCTTGGCTATTGGTGAGGCAAAAGCTCAGCTGTGGGAGGAGTTTGGGTAGGCCTTGGATAAAGACTCGGTCAGCTCAGACGAGATTCTGGCAATCAGGCGGCTGAGGAGAGGAAAGCAGCGCTTTACAAAACTGTGTTCAGTGAAGGTGGGTGCCATTGACCTCAACCAGTGATGTCATCGGAAGGTGGAAGGAATAGTTCTCAGACCTTCTCAGTCCGACGGGCACGTCTTCCATGGAGGAAGCTGAGCTGAGCTGCCCATTGTCATAGATTCTGTTCATAACTTTTATGGACAGAATTTCTCTGTGGAGCCAGGGGGCAGAGGGTTTCCGGTTTGGTGGCCTCAGGATTCCATCTCTGCTCTTTGCAGATAATGTGGTCCTGATGGTATCATCGTGCTGTGATCTTCAACCCTCACTGGAGCGGTTCGCAGCTGAGTGTGAAGCAGCTGGGATGAGAATTGGCACCTCCACATCTGAGGCCATGGTCCTCAGTCAGAAAAAGGTGGATTGCTGTCTTTGGGTCAAGGGTGAGGTTCTTCCTCAAGTGGAGGAGTTTAAGTGACTAGGGGTTTTGTTCACGAGTGAGGGCAGAATGGAGAGTGAGATTGACAGACGGATTAGTGTAAAATCTGCAGTATTGCAAACTCTGTTCCGGTCCCTTGTAGTGAACACGGAGTTGAGCTGTAGGGCATTGCTCTCTGTTTACCAGTCTGTTTATGTTCCTACCCTCACCTGTGGTCATGAACTCTGGGTAGTGACCGAAAGAATGAGATTGTGGATACAGGAGGTTGAAATGGGTTTCCTCTGCAAGGTAGCTGGACTCTCCCTTAGAGATAGGGTGAGAAGTTATGTTGTCCATGTCCAGGAGAGACTGTGAATAGATCCACTGCTCCTCCACATCGAGAGGAGCCAGTTGATGTGGTTCGGGCATCTGATAAGGATGCTTCCTGGGCGCCTCTCTTAGGAGGTACTTCGGGCATGTCCGACTGGGTGGAGACCCCGGGGAAGACCCAGGACATGCTAGAGGGACTACGTCTCTTATTTGTTCTGAGAATGCCTTGGAGTCCTCCCAGAAGAGCTGGAAGAAGTGGCTGTAGAAAGAGATTTTGATGTTGACTGCACCATTTCATCACCTTGATCCTTTTGTTTTTTCATCTGCTCCTAGATGAACTGCTGAGGGGATCATTGTGTTGTTACATTATGACTCAGTTTGGTCTGAGCTTCAGCTGTTGGACAGATGGACTTACATTTGACTCAAGTATCCTTTGGTCTGAGTGGCATGGTGGTGCAGTTTGTAGGGCTAGGTAGAATTGGGTAAGCCCGTCCTGTGAATACCAGTTTGAACAACCGTAAATGCAACAACCTGACATTTTGATTTCGGTGGTGGCACTTGTTTAGCATTAGATTCTGCTTTATGTTGGAAGACCGCCTGAGTTTACCTTCTGAAGCAGTACTTCTGTTGCTACGATGCGTGCACAGCCGTCTTTGTTGACTAACACTGAATGGGTCTGGGAGGCCCTGTTTACACGAGAACAACCTCTAGAAACAGTGTTTTTTTTTCCCAGTTTTTATTGGGGGTAATAAACAAAAAATGGGTGGGTTTACACAAAAACTCAGTACTTTCCATGTCTGTTGGGTTGCCCAGATAAGAAATTATGAACTATAGTACTGTGCTTTAAAATGATAGTACTTTGACCTAAATTGTCATATGTGCTGAGTAACGATATTCTAAGATGAGGTGTGTGTTGTGTTTGTTGAACATGTGCACAGAAAAGGAGGGATATTTTAAATTTATCTGGCAATCCTGATGCAGGGCTCAGCTGCATTCATTGCACATGCAACGTCTGCAGGTCAGTTGTATCCAAACTGGTGAAGACACTAACGTCTCTTTGGACCCTGATTTTATTAGTTTTGCTCCTACATGCTGAAAAGTTGTGAGTAGCACAAAAACACTCTGCTCTCTGCCATTTATTATAACTGTTGTTGGTGCAGAAGAACTTTGGACTGCAACCACCTGTAGTGTGCATGTGCCATGACCGCTTGTCCTGAGCCCAGTTCTGCTAAAGGTTTCTTCCTCATGAGGGAGTTTTTCCACTGTCACTTTCATGCTTGCTCAAGATGAGAGTTCTGTGATGGAGTTCAATTCAAAGCAGTCTGCTCAGATAAATAGTGTTAAATTATTATTTTTATATACCTGTATGAATGTTTCTATTCAGCGCTCTGAGACGACTTCTGTTGTGACTTGGCGCTATATAAATAAACTGAATTGAATTGAACTTCACACTTGGAGCATTTCACACATCTGTGGGGGGTTCCACCGAAAATGTCCTCTCTGGGACCTGGATTCAGAAACCTTCGGTTTCAGAAACAATGAGGGCAGTTGTCTGTAAATAAACTGACTTTTCACATCGTGTAATCGGGACCTCAGACTGACTGCCCTGTATGTCAATCAAGAGACAAATTTCATAGATGGATGATAGACTGATGTCTATTTTTTTAATGCCATGAGATCTACTCATGATACCTTTGAGATGGACTGGTAGAACGCCATCGACGTTTTGGACACCCCTGCCTATTGAAGAAGGCTCCACAGGAGTTCTGTATTTAGATTTCCTGTGATGTATAAAATGTCCCAGCCAAAACTAACTTTGTTCTTAAAAGCTCAAGAAAACAAATCAGTTATTTCATAGTAGCTTTAGAAAGTTAAAGTGAACGTGGCTGCTTTGATTTAAGAACTTTACAAACCAATGCCGATTTGATGGACCTTTCATATAAAATCAAACTTAGTAGAATTTGTAATTTAAAAAAAAAATGCTTTTTTCAAAATGTTTTTCAGCTTTAACAGCTTGTTAATGTTAAATCAGCAGGTCTTTGAAAACCACCTAAATGGGTTTGATGGGTTTGTCTGTTGACCTAAATGGGTCAACAGACATTTACACCTCTAGATGCAGGAAAAGAGCCACCTGTATCATGAAAGACCTCACTCATCCAGCACACTCACTCTTTGCCCCACTCCCCTCAGGACGGAGGTTGAGGAGCATCAAGTGTAGAACCACTAGACTGAGGAACAGCTTCTACCCTGAGGCTGTTAGACTCATGAATAAATAAAAATAAAATTAAAATAAACACTGCAAAATATCACATCATGGTGATGCTGATATGTTTTCTTGTTGCTGTGTTCATCTGTGACCATCTGTGACCATCTGCTCATACAAACTCATGTTCGTGCTGCTGTTTATTCCCACTATATTAGGCTTAGTGTATTACTAGTTGATGTTTTTCTTAGTTAGTTCTCGATGTTATTACTGTTTTTCTCTTTCATTTGTTGTTGGATGTAACTGGGACCTCGTGTACATAATCTCGTTTTCATCTCGTGTACCACATGCGGTGCAAATGACAATAAAGACTCTGACTCTGACTCTGACTCTGACTCTGACTTGATGTCCTCCTTGTGCAGGCTATGGAGCTGCTGGTTGAGAAGGCCATTAGTAGCGCCTCTGCCCCCCTCAGCCCCGGTGATGCTCTCAGACGAGTCTTTGAATGTATTTCTTCTGGGATTTTACTCACTGGTAAGATCACATTAAAAACACTCAACTTTGTTGATGACTGAATGCTGGTGTACTGTCACAATGATCCTGATAGCTGCTCTGTTTATGATAGTTCAACTCGCATGCTAATCGTTCTCTCTCCACTATCCTCCCTTGTCAGGGTAATTAAGGTTTTTACCAGCAAAATCCACGAGAGAGATGTTTCTCTTGGGGATTCATGTTGTAACATGAGTGTTAGCACACAAGATACTGACGTACAGGTGCTGGACATGAAATTACAACATCGTAAAAAAAAAGTTGTATTTATTTTAGTAATTCCATTCAAAAAAGTGAAACTTGTATAATATACTGTATTATATTCATTCATCACACACAGACTGATATATTTCAAATGTTTATTTTTTTTATGTTGATGATTATAACTGACCACTAATGAAAACCCCAAATTCAGTATCTCAGAAAATTTGAATATTCTTTGAGACCAATAAAAAAAAAAGGATTTTTAGAAATGTTGGCCAACTGAAAAGTATGAACATGAAAAATATGATTATGTACAGCATCAATACTTAGTTGGGGCATCTTTTGCCTGGATTACTGCAGCAATGCGGCGTTGCATGGAGTCGATCAGTCTGTGTCACTGCTCAGGTGTTATGAGAGCCCAGGTTGCTCTGATAGTGGCCTTCAGCTCTTCTGAATTGTTGGGTCTGGTGTATCACATCTTCCTCTTCACAACACTCCATAGATTTTCTATGGGGTTACGTTCAGATGAGTCTGCTGGCCAATTAAGAACAGGGATACCATGGTCCTTAAACCAGGTACTGGTAGCTTTGGCACTGTGTGCAGGTGCCAAGTCCTGTTGGAAAATTAACCAGGTAAGCAGCATCTGCTTCGACCGGCAAACGTAACACCAGTGGGACACAAATCCACAACCTTTGAATTAGAAGTCCAATGTGCTATCCATTGCACACTGACCTCCAGAACATGGACAAATAGCTTTTCAGAGTATTATATAGTTAGCAGTTACAAGTACTTGGGGTCCACTGTCCAGGAAAATGGGAAATGTGGTAAAGAGGTTAAATCTGCATCTCCATAAAGTTGGTCAGCAAGAGTGCCATAAAACTTCCTGGTAGATGGTTGCATTGACCTTGGACCTCAGAAAACACAGTGGACCCACACCAGCAGTTGACATGGCACCCCAAACCATCACTGACTGTGGAAACTTGACACTGAACCTCAAGCAACATGGATTCTGTGCCTCTCCTCTCTTCCTCCAGACTCTGGAACCTTGATTTCTAAAGGAAGTGTTAAATTTACTTTAATCAGAAAACATAACTTTGGACTCTCCCCCATATTTTGGAATTTTTTTTTCACGGTTCATTCATTCATTCATTCATTCATTCAACCTTTATTTAGACCGATAAGTCACATTGAGCCTAGAAGACTAATTTACAAGGGAGATCTGTTTAGACAGATGTAGTGATACACCTTGGTCTCTGAAACTCTTAGTGGTACACCTTTTCTTTGAAACCTTCAAGAAGAAGACAGTGGACACGGTTTATTACATTAATTTGAATCAAAGACACAAATTAAATCACCAAGACTCTTTAATTTGTTCTAATTCAAATATAATCAAAGCATAACCTTGTGTTATTTGTATGAGCATCACTATTTTCAATATGTTGATAATCAAATGACGTTGTTTAATCGAAGGACAAGTCAACATGTACTTTTCAGTATTTGTTTAAAAGTGTTTCAGACAGTATGATCATTTTAATCATAAAGCTGGCGTCTGCTTGACTCTCAGCTTCTAACACTTTACTCCTCCCTTATGACCTAAAGTAACCCCCTTGACCTTTCACTAAACCACTCCTACTTCCTGGTTGACAAACCAATGGACGGAGTGAGTACTGCTGATGTCAAGCTCCCTACAAAAGCTCTGACTTCCTGGAACTGCTCAGTTCTGCTGGAGGAAGTCGAGATGTAATGACTTTTTCCTTTGCTGTTGGACGTCTGGTCACGAGCCAAATACCTAGTCTCATCAGCTGAGGATTTATGGCACGTCTGCTGTAAATCCGATTCGAGCTAAAAGCTCTAAGTTTCTTAATGAAAATTCCTTTTGGAGGAATGTTTTATTTTGGAAACCAAAACCGGAAATGCTCGCTACTTTTAATCGATGAGGCGGACATTCAGGAGATGCTGAAGGTAAACGGACTGACCTCCTCTGACGTCAAGGAAAGATCCATTCTTGACTGACCGTCATAAGGTAACGAGTCGCTGATTGTTTTACCTAGCGGACCTGGGTTTAGCTGATATCGCACGAAGAGTGTGTCATTCCTGGTTGAACTAATTCATTCACCTAGTCTTATCGAATCCCCCTCCTTCCTTCCTTCCTCCTATTTCTCTTAAACTATTCTGGCCAGTAACATTAAGCTAAAGAGCCTCCAGATATAAGTAATATGTCATCTTATTACAGGTAGTCCTCGGCTTACGAGCGGTCTTACTTACGAGGTCCCGGACTTAGGAATATGCATCTCATAAAAAAATAAAATAAAAATTTCTTTTTTTTAAAAAGAAATGAATACATGTACAGTACTGTACAGTCACCAAGCACTTAGCCTATCCTAACACAGTTTTTAAAGATGGAGTGAGTTGAATTGTCTCCCTTTCACATAAAGTGAAAGTACTGTAGCTCCCTTTATGTGAATGGAGCCTGCTGGGGAGGAGGGAGACAATTCTACTGACTCCTTAACTGTGTTAGGATGGGCTAAGTGCTTGGTGACTGTACATTTATCTATTTATAAATAAATAAAAATATATAGTATACTAGCCTGGCCCTCGCCTTCCTGCACAGCTCCGCTCAATTCTCATTTCCCTTCACTGCACAGTCTGGGACTTCTCTCATAGACAAGGATTTCTCCGGTAGATTTTTGACCGGACCAATCAGAGAACAGAAGGGGCGGAGTTTTTGGCCCCTAACCTACGCCCCCACCTGTCCCAGCGCAGCCAGCTCGCAGCCGCATGTTCTCATTCAAAGCGATGCAGGACTGTTGTATAAATGACACAAATGTATTAATTTCCCCTTCTTAATCCCTTATCTGGAGTTTTCTTTTGTTTTTTTGGCCAAAAGTCAAGTGTTCGCTCCCTCCTCCTCCTCCTCCTCTCCCTCCGCTGAACAAGGAAATGCCCCCACCTGTCCCAGCGCGCAGCCAGCTCGCAGCCGCATGTTCTCATTCAAAGCGATGCAGGACTGTTTTATATGTGACACAAATTTATTAATTTCCCCTTCTTAATCCCTTATCTGGAGTTTTCTTTTGTTTTTTTCCCAAAAGTCAAGTGTTCGCTCCCTCCTCCTCCTCCTCCTCTCCCTCCGCTGAACAAGGAAATGCCTCAGGTTGTCACGAGAGAATTAAAGTCAGGTTTTAAGTTGCTGCCCGAGTCCCATCAGATTTCCTGGTCTTCTGGTGTGTTGGACCAGCGCTCCATGGTTTTATTTTATTAGGACGTTTTATTATCATATAAACACAGAATATACAACGGAGCGAGAGAAAATTCAGCAGGAGGCGGAGCTGAAGTCAAGTTCAGAAGACCACAGGGGAGCAGCCATCAGCAGAGCCCACGCCTCCAGCAAGAATCGTTTTTCAATGGAGAGGTCCCAGACCCTTGTCTGAAGCGAAGTGAAGGACGGGGTCTGGTTTTAACCAGGCTAATAGTATATATACTGTACAGTATATTTTTAATAAATAGATAAATGTACAGTACTGTACAGTCACCAAGCACTTAGCCTATCCTAACACAGTTTTTAAAGACCGTGTAAAGTAAATTTCAATATTTTCTTCAATAAACATTATAAATGTCATAATTGTAATGTTGTAAATGAGTAAAAAGTCTCAAAATTGTAGATAAATTAATTTTGGAGTTATAGATCAACCTGTGTATAAAGATATGTCTGTTTCAGGATTTTTTAGGCGTGTTTTAAATGTGACCGCGTTTCGTCACGCGGTCTTCTTAAGTATAGCCCCACCCCCTGCAGCTCCAGCCGTATAAATTAGATCTTCGCCTCGGTGGAGCCGTTCACTCGCGAATCGCAGATAGCATCAGATAGCAATAGCATAGATATTTTGTTCATTGTTAGCTAGCTAATCAATTATGCCTCGTTCGTGCATCTTCCCTGGATGTCGCAATGGTCAGGGCACCCGCTTGGTGACTTTATTTAAGTTTCCGAGAGATGACCGCCTGAAAAAACTCTGGATCGATTTTGTAACGAGAGGCCATGAAGACATCAGGATCACTGCCAGCACTCGCCTTTGCAGTTCCCATTTCAAAGTGGCAAACTATGTTCTGTTCAATGTTATTTAGCCTGCTGGTTGTCTAACTTACTTTGGCTATGCTAGCACGACATTTTGATAACATCCATGGAATAAAAAATAAATAAATACCATTCTGATGCAGGCTGTGAAGAACGATGCCGACCGTCACAGTGGTCACTGTCTGACTCAGAGTCTGAGTCTGGCTCTGGAGGTTCAAATGAGTAGGGCTGGAGAACTCCAATTAGGCTGCCAGCCTTCGCGAACATCTTCAGGGTGCAGGACACGGGCGCAGTACTGCGCTGAAACCACGCCCACGCGCTGACACGCCCCCAGCGTTTCAGACCAGGGCACAATTATGTTTTTTCATTATTTTTGAGACTTAATTTTATAAGGTAAACAATGTTTTTAATCAGTCAGATTTATATGGGTGATTAATAACACATATTTATGCCGTGTGACAAACTCAAAACACACATTTAATTTTACTTTACTCGGTCTTTAAAGATGAAGGAGTCAGTTGAATTGTCTCCCTCCTCCCTGCAGGCTCCATTCACATAAAGGGAGCTAGCTCCCTTTATGTGAAAGGGAGACAATTCAACTTACTCCTTCATCTTTAAAAACTGTTAGGATAGGCTAAGTGCTTGGTGACTGTACAGTACTGTACATGTATTCATTTATAAAAAAAAAAATAAATATCTTTTTTTTTTTTTTTTGGGTGATCCTACTTACGAATTTTTGGACATACGAACGGCCCGTAGGTACGGAACTCGCTCGTAAGTCGGGGACTACCTGTACTTTACTCTGTTGTCCACAATTTAAATCTGCTGACGTTTAAATTATAAAAGTGCTCTCCACTGCACACCTGTAGAAGGAGGTGAGGACTGAGCTTCCCAGACCAGCTCGTCTCAGCCGTCCGAGGAAGCAGTCTCCAACGAGCCCTCCTGATCAGACTGGCAGTGCTGTCGCCCCAGCTGAGGCCATCATCCATGTGCACACCCAAGTACCTGCAGCTAGAGACTACTTCCACCGCAGATCCTCCCATGCCCAGGGGGTTACAGGCGTGTTTTTTCCTTCTGAAGTCCACAATCAACTCCTTTGTCTTCTTCACAGAAGATTATTCTCTTTGCACCAGCTCTCCAGGTGTTCCATCTCCTGTCTGTAGCTGGACTCATCATTGCCTGTGATGCATCCCACCACCGCTGTATCATCTGCAAAATTTACAATATGACAGCCTGGATGGGAAGCTGCACAATCATATGTGAGCAGAGTAAACAGGAGAGGGCTCAACACACATCCTTGAGGAGAGCCAGTGCTGAGGGCAATGGTGGAGTAGGAGAAGTTGTAGATCCCCACCGACTGTGGTCTGTTTAAGAAGTCTAGTACCCAGTTACAAATGGAGGGCTTAGTCCTAGTGTGTGTAGTTTGTCCATCAGGGTTTGGGGGATCATGATGTCGAAGGCAGACGGGAAGTCCACAAAGAGCATATGGACATAAGAGTCCTTCTGCTCCAGGCGGTCTGTTGATCGGCCATTGCGGTATGCGTACTGTTGAGGGTCCTCGCTGATGCCGATGGCTGCCCCAATGTGGGTCTTGGATTTTGTAAGAAAAAATGGTAAATGAACAGATGTTCCATGAATGGTGGGGATTACATGATATTACGTGTTATTTAGACATTGAATAAGTTATTTGTTTTTGTCCTGATCCAAAAGTCATCATTCTGTAGACACTAAACTATTTGTTGTTTGTTTGTTTTCCCCATCTAACAGGTGGACCAGGCCTGTTGGATCCTTGTGAGAAAAAGCCTGTGGACACCCTCACACCCTTGGGAGAACAACAGAGAGAGGACATTACGTCAAGTGCTCAGGTACAAACTCTTAAGTTTAGGCACAGTCACTTTCATCTCGTGCCTTTACATACAAAACTAAACTATTAACTGTGTGATAGTAAATGTTAAGAGACATGTTTGTTTGAGCTCTTCATTCTGCACATGCACAATATAACTAGAAATAAGACCGCAGACATGTAAGGAATCGGGGTATCTGCGGGGTTGTAAAAGGTAGTAAATAAAATTAACAGAAATTACGGCCATTAAAAAGTAATAAACGTCATCTGATGAGGTATTAATTTTTTTTAAACCTACACAACTTTATTTTCCCCGTTCTATCGGCGAAAAAAATCCTGTGAATTTATTTATCTTTTCTAATTTTATGTCCGAGTAGGACCTAAGCTAAATCAATGACGTCATATTGTCGGTCAGTGTGCGTTCACACCTACAGCCGTCCGAGGGCCGACAGAGCTTCCAGAACCGTCATGGTGAAATGTGTTTTCAGACCTCTGGTGGGAGGACGCCAGATTCAGAGACTGGCTTCAGCAACAGCCGAGAGGCTTATAGTCATGTCTGTAAAAAGAAACAGGAAGGAGGAACGCAGCTTTTTCTCTGAAATTTAACCAGAAAATCACCTAAACAATTATTTGTTAGCTCGAAATTATAGCAAAGGTGTGTCTCAGTCTAACGTTTTCTTAATAAATGTACTTTAATGGTCAAGTCGGCTTTATTTAAAAAGTAAAGTATGAACTTTCTTATTTAAAAAGTAGTTTCGCATTGGTGCTCTGTGAACACGCAGAGGGAGGAAAAAGGAGTGAGGAACGCAGCTTGTTTCTCCGAAATTTAACAAGAAAAGTACCTAAACAATTATTTGTTAGCTCGAAATTATAGCAGAGGTGTGTCTCAGTCTAACGTTTTCTTAATAAATGTACTTTAATGGTCAAATTCACTGGGGTGTTGAAGCTGTTTTGACGGTTTCAAGCAGAGAGCAGAATGAAGGTGGGGAGGTTATGGCAGGCCGATTGAGTCATTAATAGCTAGTGGAGATTCTCAGTCATCCAGGACATGGTAAATTCTAAAAAGTGCAAGAAAAAAAACGATAAAGTATGGTATAATAAATAAAGTAGTCGTTTTTGTCTTGAACTTTTTTTAATTTGTCATTATAGCCACGTTTTCCTATTACTGTACAGTACATGATACAACAGCCAACCTCATGCCATACACCTGTTGTCATCAAGTACTGCTGTTTTTTTTTTCCCCCAGTCAGAATGAATGAAAACAGTCATATCTCAGTCAAAAATTGTTTATAAATATGGGAAAAAATCTATAAATATGTCACTTCGGCCTGTAAGTCGCAGGGCATGTAAATTATGCCAAAAACTGTGACATACAGGCTGAAAAATACAGTACAGCAAACCCTCGAGGTACGTCAGGGATAGGGACCTACGTGTGTGACTTAGGTCGATTTTGTCGTACCTCGCGGACCAAAAACACCTGCCTGTCGTAGGTCCGCGTTTCTAACATAGGTCGCGGCTATACCGCTAACGGAGCGCCGCACACATATTTAATGGCATGAGACTGAACAAGCAGACATACTAGGCCATGAACATGCACAGAACTGTACAGTAAATGAATACAGTACTGTACTGTACAATAAATAAAAAATATAATGTCTTACTTTGAGCTGGTCAAAGCCTGCCTTTTCTTTTAGCATCAGCTCGGGTGCGAGCTCCCCCAGCTTCCTTACGCTCCACACGCACACACGTGGTCAAAACTGTTTAAAAGAATGACTGTTAGCTTCTTAACTTCATACATTTGGAGCCAGAAAAAAAAAAAACTTACTGAAAGCCGTTTCTCCGCGATGTCCATCATCCAAAACAAGCTCGGCGTTAGCTACGGTTAGCATTAGCAGCACTGGTTAGCATGTCAGTTCATTCAAAAAGGCTGTCGGCTTTGTATCTCCGCGTTAGCTCGGTGTCCCCCGACTGCCAGGCGGACATTTGCGGCGAGCTCCCGGCCGCAGATGGCCCCTCCGCGGCATGTCGGCTCGGTGTCTTCGCCTGTGTTTGCTGCTCTGTTAGCTGCTGTCGTTAGCATCTCGGGCGGCGTTGTTGGAGCCATCGCGGGGCGATCCGCGGCTGCTCAGGCATCGGCTTTGTATCTCCGCGTTAGCTCGGTGTCCCCCGACTGCCAGGCGGACATTTGCGGCGAGCTCCCGGCCGCAGATGGCCCCTCCGCGGCATGTCGGCTCGGTGTCTTCGCCTGTGTTAGCTGCTCTGTTAGCTGCTGTCGTTAGCATGTCGGGCGGCGTTGTGGCCGCCGATCGCCCGCTCCTCCGGACCTGAGACGTCCACAGAGTTGACCGAGTGTTTCCAGCTAATTTATCCGTATGAGGCAACCCTGATCGGGCACACGGAGCCAGCTGACAGTAGCCTCTAGAGCTCCATTGACCGCAGTGCTGTTGTAAAATGGCGACCGGAAACGACCGGAAGTTGCGTAAATACGATAAATTTCTAATCAAAACGTAAAATTAATAATTATACTTTATTTATAAAGCCATTTAAAACAACCACAGCTGCAACAAAGTGCTATACATGAAATTAATAACTTTTAAACACAAAAAAAAAAAATTTTTTTTTTTAATCATATTTTTATTAAATATGATAAAATCGTAAGTCTGAGTTGCCGTAGGTCGCAGGTGTCGTACCTCGAGGGTTTCCAGTTATTTTTCTCTCTCTTTTTGAATTGTGTATGTTTTCAGTGTTGAATCCTTTTAACTAAACTGTTCTGTTTTCAAGTTTACAGTTTTTCGTTTGCCATTAGAGATATGTTGTGTGTGGGAACAATTAAACTTTTTGTCTTGGGTTAGATTTAAATAACAAATAGGTCAGTGCTTTTATTGAGGCAAGAAGCAACTTGATGTATCCAGTAATTGTTATAAAACTACATTTACTACCAAAGTTTACGAAGAAAATCACAGTAATCTATCACTTTACAATTACAGTATTTTCTGGACTATAGGTCGCACCTTTTATAAGTCGCTTTGTCCAATTATTGTCAATAAATTGGAAAAATCCATACACAGGTCGCACCTTTATATAAGTCGCATCTATTATGCGTCACCGCTACGCGACGCGTCAGCACGTCATTTGCTCTGCTGAAAATGACGACCACAGAAGCATGCACGGAAGGACTTTTAACAAGATGAACACGGTAAAAAAAATTATTTGTCTGCTGAAAATGATAGCAAACATGTGTCTTAGTTTAACCGTTCCTTAATAAATTCACGTAATGGTCAAATCTGCTGGATTTAAATTTTTTCGCTTAGAAAAAGTACAAGGAAAAACAACTACCGTAATCTAACCGCGACACATTTACGTCTATAAAACAGAATTTTATCTCAAATAACTCCAACAGCTAACAGTTTGTAAATGTACATCTAGTGATTACTTTCTGTAAGTTTGAAAAAAAAATTTGCTGTGTGGTTTATGAGCTATTTGCTCAAACGTACAAGGAAACAAACACTGAGCAAGCAGCGAAGTAGCTAGTTCATACCTCCAGAGCAGGAGGCCGGGCTGCGACAGAGTGAGTCCGTCCAGAGGAAGCTCTCGTCAGACACATGAGGTGGGAACGGTTGGTGTACCCTAGCGGACAAAGGTGGTACTGCACCTCTAGCGGCCGAAAGTGGTACTGCACCATTTTTGCCAAAATGGAAAAACGGTCATATCTGAGCCAAAAATTGGTCTAAAAATATGGGAAAAAATCCATAAACAAGTCTCACCTCTCTATAAGTCGCAGGGCATGCAAATTAGGTAAAAAGGTGCAACTTATAGTCCGGAAAATACGGTAGTTGCTCTGAAGTGAGGTACAAGAGGTTGCCGCTACAGTTGCTGCTCAGTGTCGTGATGGTATTAAAAAATATTGTGATGGTATTAAAAAATATTGTGATGGTATTAAAAAGGTATTAAAAGCTATTAAATTTAACTCAACAATTTCTGTATATACCTTGGGAATGCATGTGGCCTGCTGTGTTACTTTTAGACTCCAATGATTTTTGCACAATATCGAATATTAATACATACAGATTTAAATTTAGATTTAATTTTTAAAAAATCGTATACAGTACAGGTAGTCCTCGACTTACGACGGCCTCGAGTTACGACGTTTTGCGGTTACGACGCACCTCCCATTAAATTTTTATTTATTTATTTTGAAGCCGATTTACGCAGTTTCCCGTTTTGCTAGCTGCGGAGGCTACAGCTTGCCCTGTACTCTCTAAAAAAGCTAAGTCTGTTCCTCTGGACATTCAATAAAAAAAACAAAACTTGTTGGACCAAGCTGGACCGGCAGCAGCTGTGGAAAAGTAGCTGTTTTATGGACAGGGTTTTACAACGTAAACGAATGGAGAATCTGGAGGAGGGAGGGAGGAACGGAGGAAACTGCTTCACCAGCATTCCAGAGTAGGAAATTAACTCTTTTTTTCCCTTTATTATGGCTCTGAAATGTATGTTATTTGATAATTATGTAGGATACTGTGTTAGGATAGGCTAAGTGCTTGGTAAAATACAGTACTGTACGTATAAGGTGCAATTTGGACGTATGTTTCGAGTTACGTCGAAATTCGCTTTACGGCGGAGCGTAGGAACGGAACTCCGTCGTAACTCAAGGACTACCTGTGTATACCTTAAAACTCCATTTTATTTATCTGGCCTTGTTTTTTTTTTTGTTTTTTTTTTAATAAAAGCAATTCACAACAAAATAAATGATAGTAAATCTGCTGTCATTGAACATAATATGCATTATTCATGTTTTTAATTAAACAATGTAAAAGAACTACAGGTACAATAGTCCCTAGTTTATCGCGGGGGATCCGTACCCTGAAGACCCACGATAAGTGGAAAACCGCCAAGTAGGAATACAGTAGTTGTACAAGTCGTAAGTAATAGTTTATTTTAGTATATATATATATATATATAGTGTGTATATATATATATATATATATATATATATATATATATATATACATACCATATTTTTCTTTGTATAAGTCACAGTTTGTTACATAATTTACATGCCCTGCGACTTATAGGCTGAAGCAACATATTTATGGATTTTCCCCCATATTTATAAACCATTTTTGGCTGATAAATGACCGTTTTCATTCATTCTGACTGAAAAAAAAAGTGAACAGTACCAATTTCAACCACTTGATTGCAGCAGAGTACAGTAGTAATAGTAGTATGGCATGCCGTTGTATCATGTAATAGGAAAACGTGGCTATAATGACATTCAAAAAAAGTTCAGGACAAAAACAACTGGACTTCATTTATTATACTGTACTTTGTTCTTCATGGTTTTTGTCTTGAACTTTTCTGACTAGCATGTCCTGGATGACTGAGAATCTTCACCAGCTTTTAATGATGCAATCGGCCTGACTTAGACCACATTGGTTCTGCTTGCTGCTTGGACCAACCGTCAATCCAGCTGCACCGCCCTGGTGAAATGCAGCTAATTTGACAATTAAAGTACATTTATTAAGCAAACGTTAGACCGACAACAACTTTGCTATAATTTCGAGCATTTTTTTTAGGTGGTTATCTTGTTAAATTTTAAAGAAATGCTGCAGCTGGTCAAGCTGCGTATGCCCGTTTCGCAGCACCTCTGCAGCGAAACTATTTTTGAAATTCAGCTGATTTGATCATTAAATGCATTTATTAAGCAAACATTAGATTGATACACACTTTAATATAATTTCAACTAACAAATCATTGTTTTTAAGTGTTAATCTTGTTAAATTCTTGTTCAAGTCCTCACGTGCACGCTCCCGCGGCCACCATTTGATGGCCCGTCGGTTTTTGGCACAACACCGGCCCACGTTTCTGGGTTGTCAGCGGCGACGCATAAAAGATGCTATGTATACGGCGAAGTGGCATTTTTTTTGTATTTTTTCACTTTATTAGACAAATATGGACTGATGTGACTAAGGCCCTGTATACACGTAGCCTGGTGTTTGAAAAACGAATATCTGCGCAAAAAAAATATCTCTGTACATACATGTTTGGATATTTAAAATGTTCGTCTACACAAAACCGTTTATTTTCACCACAGAGCGTTCGTTGTAATGAATATGCTGAACCCATAGGTGGCAGTGTAGTGCAGTCACAACACTTAAACCCAGCCGCCCGCAACTTCCTGTTTTTTTTTTTCGTTTGTATGGACAGACCGCGAGGTTGAACTACTTTTAAATACCGTGTTGGAGTACAAAGTTAATAAAACGCAGGAAAATGTCGACTGGGAATCTTGTCAGAGCAGGTATGTTGACTTTTTAGCGCTTTTCTTTAAAGCATTATGTGACGTCAGCGCCGCTCCAGCTGCCGCAGAAATACGAAAATCTCCGGTTCTGAAAGTCCACACGCAAACTCGAAAGCGGAGAATTCTCAAATCTCCACTTTGGTCTGAGTTTTTTAATTACCGGTATTCGTTTATAGTTACATAAACCGGAGTTCACGTGTGGATGAAAGACCAAACCGCATCATAAACTGTTCGGTTTTACTGATATCCGGCTACGTGTGTACAGGGCCTTATATGGAGGTGCGATGCATACGGTGGAAAGTATGTTATATACATGTGTGTTAGGGCTTTAACAGACTACTTGAGGAATCTACACATCGATTCCTAGGACCTCTATCAAGTTTTTTTATTTCACGTCGAGTATTCATAGTGACGTCATCACGTCACAGTTACAGAACAGAAAATGAATCCACTTCTTGTTTGGAGCGCGTTGCGAACCGGTGTTGCACCAAATTCTGTGACCACTGTATATTGTGACCATAGGGGGCGGTGTTGCATGCATTGTTGCAGGTCACAGAATGTGGTCTAACACCGGGTCCAATCGACCGAACCAGAACCAGCTTCACAAACAAAAAGCAAAAAATATGAATCTCTAAACCTATGAAAAACTTAAAAACATATTAATCTTTAAAACTAAACCTAATGTGCATCACCGCTGGTGGTGGTGCAGGGTGGTCGACCACCCCACTGGTTTTAAGTTTCGTAACTAATAGTTTTGGTTTTCCTGTGATTTATTTGCAGTATGATAAATTGTAGGAGCATACCGGTAATATATGCTCCCAATGTTTTGTTGGTCTTTTTTTGTAAATGATAAATGACGTTCTTTTGCGTTTTTATTTATTGATTTGCATCTTAAGATCCTATGACATCATCAACCACTCGACTCGAGTTCTACTTGAGCTTTATTATGTTAATGTCGAGTAAAAAAATTATGTACTCGTTCAACCCTTAATGTGTGTACATTATACATATACAAACCGGATTCTTTTTGAACTTACACATGTACTTCTCACTGACTGTAAACACTCAAAATCTAGTAAAACTGCAACAAAAACAAATTTTTGTTCTTGCAATTTTGAGTCATTACCTACCATAGTCTTGAACAGCTGCTTTTAGTTTTTTACTGTAGATTATGTCAAAACATTGGCATCATAAACATTTGTAATGTGGGGAGTACACACCGGTAGGGGGGCCTGGAGGTCCTCCCCCACAAAATGTTGAATAAAATAGATGCCATTTCCTGTATTCTGGTGTATTTTAACGTGTTGTTACATCTGTTTATCTACATAAGTAAACACTTGATTCAATAACTATTTTAGAGAGCAACCAGAAGTAGCCTGACCAACAGCTCTCCTTGTGTGAACAGAGCACGCTCCGCTTCTCTCACACATCCTAACCCCCACTGCCGGCACTAATATAGCGCTATGATAGTGGTGTGCAATACAGACACGCTAGCTAAGATGCTACAGATTAATCTAGCGTGCAACACAGAGGTGTCTTCCCCCGCCCACAGTGAGAGCCCTGCCAAGGCAGATGACCTCTGGGAAACTGCATGAAGTTGTTGTAGGTAACCAGGAAAACCTGGAGTGGACTTTTAGTGGTTTGAATATTTTCCTATTAATCAAGAGGAATGGATTTGATCATGAAGGAATGGAAACGGCACTGGGTGAACTAATATTTCATAATAAATGTGAGGGGGACACGCCCCCTTCACATATGCAACGTCTAGGTGTCAAAATGTCTCCACTGTTGTGTTGGTGTCTGTCGCTCGTTGTGGTTTACGGCTCATGGTTCTGTTGTAGTTGTCAACAAAAATGTCTGTAGCTTTGGTTGTGGTTCGAGTCTGTGCCGGAGTTGTTTTCATCAGAAAGTGTTCTCCATTGATACACTGATTGATACAAAAAGTCCTTCTTACAGACGTTTTGCTGTGTTTGCAGTTTGCTCTGAGGCTGCTGGCCTTTCGTCAGATCCATAAAGTTCTGGGAATGGACGCTCTGCCTCAGACGAACCCCCGCTTCAGCGTCCGTAACAGCCGCAAGCGGCGCCGGGACAACAGCGACGGGACGGACAGTTTGGAGGGCGAAGGCAAAAAGGACAAAAAGGATTACGACAGTGTTTAAGCTTCTTTTCATTTGAATTAAAAAATATTCTACGCTGTAGTAAGATGCTCTCTGCCTGTTGTCGTGTGTCCTAACCTTTCCTGTGAAGCTTCAGCGTGAACTCAACCCTCAGAACTGACCCGCACCTCTTCACTTCTGTTGGAAGTCATAGGATGTAGACGGAGAGGGAGGAGCCACATCCATGTGTTGCATCCAGAGCTTGTGTTGTTGATGTTGTAGTGAAATAACAGGTTTTATTATTATTAATAGTTTAATGCCGTGGTCTTTTTGTGTTTCAGAGCTTAAAGCTAAAACAAGTCATTTCACGTGGACTCTAAGGGTTCTGAGCTATGAATATATCTTTGTAAGCTGTGTATGTGTCAGGCCTAACATCTGCGTTTGTTTTTAATAATCAATTACATAAGAATATATTTAATGTATATTCAGAGGAAAAAGTTTGATTTAGATCTTTAGCTGTTTTTTGTGGAAGATGTCACATCTAATACTGTTTTAGTTTCTTTTGTTTTCCTACTAAAAGTAAATCTTTGCTTGCTCACCTTTTACTCTGTTTTACTGCAAACTGAAGTTTAAAACCCTGGAAGTGAAGATGCAGACCACGAGTGGCTTCAGGAGGAGCGGGTCCTGTTTGCTTCTGTGTTCCAGTGACAGAATAAACACGCTTACAGACAACACGTGTGTGTGTGTTCTGTGTCTGTTTCACCTGCAGCTTCTGTTCATATCAATTGTGACGATGTTTGTCTCTATGTCCCTGTGATGGACTGCAGACGTGTCCAGGTGTCTCTCTGGTTCTGCTGTGCAGCTTGGACAGGATGAAGAGGATGAAGGACTCATGGACACTTGACCAGCAGAATTTGATCATGAACAAATCTTGAAAACCTGAAGCTTTGATGAATAATAATAAATTCAATTTATACCATACTTTTCATTAATAAAAATCTCAAAGTGCTATGAATAAAAACGAGAAGTGTCAGGTTGTTTGAACATTTATTGATAAGTTTCATGATCATGTGACTGTGTGTGTGTGGACACACTCCTGGTTCCAGATGGAAGATGAACAGAACTCAAACCACTCGGCACACATCTGGTCTACTTTGCAGGTCCTCTTGCGAGGTTTTCCTTGG
>JBBPBX010049687.1:0-12195 GCA_038048925.1 Garcialebias charrua
TGGAGATCCACGTGATTGACGTCCCCGCAGACAATGAAAAGCCCCTCAGGATATTTACACTGCAGCGAGGTGAGTAAGTCGTGAATCTCTCTCTGGGCGTCATTAGCATTAGCATCAGGGGCTATGTAAATAACGCTGATTACGATCACTGAATAGTCACGTGGCATATAATGCGGCCTACATCTTATTGTGATCAACTCCACGGCAGCTGAACAAGCTCTTTTTATCACAGCACAGTTCGTGCACCAATCTTTGTGTACGTAAATACAAACACCACCACCTCGCGTTTTCCCCGTAGTCTCGAAGCACCGGTCTGTTCTGAAGAAGAGCCGGTCGTCCAGCTCGTAAACAGAGTCTGGAGTCTCCTCAGAAATCCACGTTTCCGTAAGACAAAGCACGGAACATCTTCTCATCTCCTCCGACGTGGTTACCCTCAAACGAAGTAGATCCATCTTGTTGTCGAGTGAGCGAACGTTAGACAGGAAAAGAGCCGGCATCGGGGGTTTACCGGTTTTAGCGTCTTTCCGCATTCTCGTCATAATTCCTGCACGACAACCCCGCTTCTTTTCCCGTGAGCAGCGCTTTCTTTTCTTTCCCCTGGAGTGCATCTGCTTCCAGAAGGACGTTTTTAGCAGGTCCAATCTTCCGAGCAGTAAGCAGTAGTAATAAGCAGTAGTAATAAAAGTAAACAGTATTAATAAATGTAAACAGAGAATGTAAACAGTATTATGATTATAGGCAGTGATGTAATACAGACATTAGTGCAAGTATGAGAAGTAGTGCAAACTGTATGAGCACATGACCGAGAGTTTAGTGATTAACCCGTTTGATGACACAGAGTCTAGTGTTAAAAACTTTGTGTTGAGTGATAATATGTGAGAAAGTTTTAGTGTTAAGGCAGTTCAAATGGGAGGGGAGGCAGAGCAGGCAGAGTGTTTAGCATTCTGACTGCCTGATGAACAGAGCTGTCTCTCAGTCTGCTGGTTCGAGCCTGGAGACTCCTCAGTCTCCTCCCTGATGGCAGCAGTCTGAAGCAGCTGTGTAGTGGGTGTGTGGGATCACCTGCCATGCGGTGGGCTTTCCGATTGAGGCGTTTGCTGTGTAAGTCCTGCAGTGAGGGCAAGGAGGTGCCCACGATCTTCTCAGCTGCTCTCACAATGCGCTGGAGGCTCTTGCGGCATGATGCAGTACATGCACCAAACCACACAGTGATGCAGCTGGTCAGGACACTTTCTATGGCACCTCTGTAGAAGGTGCTCATGATGGGGGTTGAAGCTCCAGCCCTTTTCAGCTTGCGGAGAAAGTAGAGACGCTGGTGAGCCTTCTTTGCCAGTGCTGCAGTGTTCCTGCTCCAGGACAGGTCCTTTGAGACGTGCACTCCCAGGAACTTGGTGCTGTCTACTCTCTCCACTGCGGTGCTGTTGATGGTCAGAGGGGGATGTTGGGCATCCCTCTTCCTGAAGTCCACAACAATCTCCTTTGTCTTCTCCACGTTGAGAGTGAGATTGTTGTGTCCGCACCACAAGGCCAGGCGGCTCACCTCGTTCCTGTAGTCCGTCTCATCGTTGTTGCTGATGAGACCTACCACTGTTGTGTCGTCCGCAAACTTGATGAAGTGGTTGGAGCTGTACGATGGTGTGCAGTCGTGTGTTAGCAGGGTGAATAGAAGGGGGCTCAGCACACATCCTTGTGGGGCCCCTGTGTTCAATGTGATGGTGCTAGATGTGTTACTCCCGACCCGCACTGTCTGTGGTCTCCCGGTCAGGAAGTCTAGCAGCCAGTTACACATTGAGGTGTTCAGCCCCAGACTGTCCAGTTTAAGGATGAGCTGTTGGGGGATGATGGTGTTAAATGCCGAGCTGAAGTCGATGAACAACATTCTAACATAGGAGTCCTTCGTGTCCAGATGTGTGAGAGCTGTGTGAAGGGCAGAGGAGATGGCATCGTCGGTTGAGCGATTAGGTCGGTATGCAAATTGGAAGGGATCCAGGGAGTCAGGGAGGACAGATGTGATGCTTTTCATGACTAGCCGTTCAAAGCACTTCATCAGGATGGGGGTGAGTGCTACTGGGCGATAGTCATTGAGGCATGCGGGCGTTGCCTTCAATCTAAACTATCCATCCAATTCAATCCAATTCAATCAAACTATCCATCCATACCCAGATCCTCCAGACCACCCTGACTGTAGCCAGGCTCACTGGACAGATTTTCGCCAAGGTTCACCTGAAGGTCCAAGGGCTTCACCTCATCAACTCCGGTAATCGCCACGAAAGAGGTGAATTCTTCATTTTTGAGTCTCCCACTACTCAATTAATATTGGGGTTTCCCTGGTTGGAGAGACATAATCCTTTGATAAACTGTTCTGAGAAGAGGGTCGATAAATGGAGTACATTCTGTCTTAAGCACTGCCTTCGCTCTGCTGTGCCTAAGACTTCTGTAGGAAATCCTCAGTCACAGAATGCTGATCTAAATAATGTACCTTCTGTATATCATGATTTGGGCGCTGTGTTCAATAAAGAGAAGGCTCTATCATTACCACTACATCGTCCATATGATTGTGCAATAAATCTACTTTCCGGGGCTCCTCTTCCTCCACTAGACTGTTTAACTTATCAGGACCTGAGAGTGAGACTATGAAGAATTATACTGAAGAGTCTCTGGCATCGGGTATCATTCGCCCATCTACCTCCCTTGTAGGGGTAGGTTTCTTTTTTGTATCTAAGAAGGATAAAACAGTACGTCCATGCATTCACTTTCATGGTCTTAACCAGATTACTATAATGAACAAATATCCATTGCCTCTCATTGACTCAATTCATGAACAGTTGCATTCAACCATCATCTTTTCTAAATTAGATCTATGTAACGCTTATCATCTTGTAAGGATTAGGGATGGGGATGAGTGGAAGACTGCCTTCAGGACTCCACTTGGACATTTTGAATATTTAGTAATGCCTTTCGGTCTCACTAATGCCCCTGCTGTGTTCCAAGCACTTGTCAGAGAGTCAGAGTCAGAGAGTCTTTATTGTCATTTGCACCGCATGTGGTACATGAGATGAAAACGAGATTATGTACACGAGGTCCCAGTTACATCCAACAACAAATGAAAGAGAAAAACAGTAATAACATCTAGAACTAACTAAGAAAAACATCAACTAGTAATACACAGCAGCACGAACATGAGTTTGTATGAGCAGATGGTCACAGATGAACACAGATGAATACAGCAACAAGAAAACAGATCAGCATCAGTATGATGTGATATTTTGCAGTGTTTATTTTTTATTTTATTTTTATTTATTCATGAGTCTAACAGCCTCAGGGTAGAAGCTGTTCCTCAGTCTAGTGGTTCTACACTTGATGCTCCTCAACCTCCGTCCTGAGGGGAGTGGGGCAAAGAGTGAGTGTGCTGGGTGAGTGAGGTCTTTCATGATGCAGGTGGCTCTTTTCCTGCATCTGGAGGTGTAAATGTCTGTGATGGTGGGGAGACTGACTCCAACAGACTTCTGTGCAGCCTTCACCACTCTCTGCAGAGCTTTCCTCTCTTCAACTGTGCAGCCTCCATGCCACACGTTGATGCTGGAGCACAGGATGCTCTCCACTGCACACCTGTAGAAGGAGGTGAGGACTGGGCTGCTCAGACCAGCTCGTCTCAGCCGTCTGAGGAAGTAGAGTCTCTGATGACCTTTCTTGATCAGGCTGGTGGTGTTGTTGCTCCAGCTGAGGTTATCATTCATGTGTACACCCAAGTATTTGTAGCTGGAGACCACTTCCACTGCAGACCCACCTATTTTCAGTGGGGCATGGGTGTGTTTGTTCCTTCTGAAGTCCACAATCATCTCCTTTGTCTTCTTCACATTCATGTGAAGATTATTCTCTTTGCACCAGCTCTCCAGGTGTTCCACCTCCTGTCTGTAGCTGGACTCATCATTGTTTGTAATGCATCCCACCACCGCTGTATCATCTGCAAACTTAACAATATGACAGCCTGGAAGTGTGGCTGTACAATCATATGTGAGCAGAGTGAACAGAAGGGGGCTCAGCACACATCCCTGAGGAGAGCCAGTGCTGAGGGTTATGGTGGAGGAGGAGAAGTTGTGGATCTTCACGGACTGTGGTCTATCTGTTAAGAAGTCTAGTATCCAGTTACAAATAGAGGGGCTTAGTCCAAGTGTAGATAGTTTGTCTATCAGAGTTTGGGGGATCATGGTGTTGAAGGCAGATGTGAAGTCCACAAAGAGCAGACGCACGTATGAGTCTTTCTGATCCAGGTGGGTGAGAGCAGTGTGGACCACGGAAGAAATGGCGTCCTCTGTTGATCGGTTCTCACGGTATGCATATTGATGAGGGTCCTCGTTGATGTTGACGGTTGCCTTGATGTGGGACATGACCAGTTTCTCAAAACATTTAGCGACTATCGGGGTGAGGGCCACCGGTCTATAGTCATTCAGACCAGTCACTGTGGAGCTCTTTGGGACTGGGATGATGGTCGCGGTCTTCAGGCAGGTGGGAACTAACTCCAGTGCAAGTGAGGTGGTGAAGATGTCAGCCAGCACCTCACAGAGCTGGTCCGCACATTCCTTCAGAACTTTCCCTGGGATGTTGTCTGGTCCGGTTGCTTTATGAGGATTAATCTTTCTGAGACTGCCTCTCACTTCTGCTGCGGACACCCTGAGATGCTCTTCATCTGGTGATGAGGTGAGTCTGGTGCTAGCAGGTCTGTTTGGATCATCAAAACGTGCATAAAACTTATTGAGGGCATCAGGCAGAGATGGGTCCCTGGGGCATTGTTTGTTTTTGCCTTTGTAATCTGTTATGCATTTAATACCCTTCCACATGCTCCGTGGGTCTTGTGAGGTGAACTGTCCCTCGATCCTCTGTGCATACGTGGCCTTGGCCTTCTTAATGCCATCCTTCAGTTCATTCCTGCTCTTTCTCAGTTCCACTTTATCTCCTGACTTGAATGCAGTGTCTCTGGCTGCTAGTAAGGCGTGAACTTCTTTATTTAACCAGGGTTTCCGGTTCGGGTAGGATTTCACATATTTTTTTATGGAAACATTCTCAGAGCATGTACTGATGTAACCCAGGACTGAGGAAGCGTACAGTTCCATGTCCACTGAACTTCCATCAGTGGCCGCTTCCCTGAAAACAGACCAGTTTGTCCTCTCAAAACAGTCTCTCAACAAGGGGGAACTATCTTGAGGCCATCTAAAAAAGCTAAGTCTGGTCCTCTGGACATTCAAAAAATAAAACAAAACAAAGCAAGTCTCTAGTAGAGATGATCACAGCCACTGAGTCAGCCATCCGTAATAACAAAATTAGAGAGTTTGAAGCAGAACAACTCAGAGTGAAAGTTTCAGCCTGTCTCAGTAATGCTAAACCACCACCTTCCAACATCAGTAGAGAAGAGAAAGATGCACTCAACACTCTTAGCAAGGACAAAAACATCATAATTCTCCCAGCAGACAAAGGAAGGTGCACAGTGATTTTGAACCAGAAAGACTATCATGAGAAAGTTATGTCACTCCTTAGTGACGTAACCACTTATGAACCACTGAAAAGAGATCCAGGAAGTGGTTACAAGAAGAAGTTGATAGATTGCCTGAAAATTTTAAAGCAGGACAAGGCTATTGACAGTATTCTGTACCACAGACTGTACCCAGGGGAGGCCACACCCAGTCTGTATGGTTTACCCAAAATCCACAAACAAGGTGTACCTTTAAGACCAATTGTTAGCATGATTAACTCGGTCACTTACAATGTTTCCAAATATCTGGCATCTGTACTCATCCCTTTAGTTGGCAGCTCAGAACACCACATACAGAACACCATGGACTTTGTGGAGAAGGTGAAGGGTGTCATCATGGAGACTGATGAAACAATGGTCTCTTTTGATGTCACATCACTCTTTACGTGCATCCCTGTTGATGAAGCAGTAGAGGTGGTCTGTTTAAGGTTAAAATCAGACACCACTCTGAACAGCAGGACCACACTTTCCACAGAACAACTGTGTCAACTCTTGAAACTGTGCCTGCAGTCAACCTACTTCACATATGGGGAGCAATATTATAGGCAGAAACATGGGTGTGCTATGGGGTCGCCAGTTTCTCCTATTGTTGCCAACCTGTACATGGAGGAGGTAGAAAAGAAAGCCTTGACTTCCTTTTCAGGGAGACCACCAAGTCATTGGTTCAGGTATGTTGATGACACCTGGGTTAAAATTAAATCTCAGGAAGTCCAACATTTCACTGATCACATCAACTCTGTGGATAAATATATCAAGTTCACACGAGAAGATGTAAAAAATGGCAGGTTGGCTTTCTTGGACTGTGAGGTCTCAGTTTCTGATAGAGGAAATTTGCAAACTGATGTGTACCGCAAACCCACCCACACAGACCAGTATTTACAGTTCGACTCCCATCACCCTCTGGAGCACAAGTTAGGAGTCATCAGGACTCTGTACCACAGAGCAGACAGCGTCCCCACTAACTTAGGAGCCAGACAGAAGGAGAAATCACACACAAAACAGGCTCTAGGGAAATGTGGATATCCTAACTGGGCCTTCCTGAAAGCAGAGAAGAAACCCAAACAGGACTCCAGCCAGCCATCAGGTGAAAAGAAGGAACCCAGACCCAGACCAGTGGTCATTCCGTATGTTGCGGGAGTTTCAGAGACATTGAGACGTTTATTCTCTAAACACAACGTCCCAGTGGCTTTTAAACCCCAAAATACATTACGGCAAAGACTGGTTCATCCCAAAGATCCAGTCCCCCGGCACAAACAGAGTAATATTGTGTATGCTGTTCAGTGTCAGGAGGGCTGTGATCAGTCTTATATCGGGGAAACTAAACAGCCACTGGCCAAAAGGATGGCCCAGCACAGAAGATCAACATCATCAGGTCAGGACTCTGCAGTCTACACTCATCTCCACGCCAGCGGTCACTCTTTCAAGGATGAAGATGTTCACATCCTTGATAGAGAGGAACGATGGTTTGAGAGAGGAGTAAAGGAGGCCATCTTTGTGAAAAGAAACCGTCCATCATTAAACAGGGGTGGAGGCCTCCGGGTTCAACTGTCCCCCTCTTACAATGCTGTTATTGCTAGTATCACTCAGCCCTCTGTGAATAGCAAACAACCATCAGGGTGCTAATGATCCATTGTTAGGCTGATGGCCCTCCTTGATCATGTGAGCAGCTGGTTTCAGGCTGTCATCAGCCAACTGGTTGTGCAACACTGTGGGAGGGTGCTATTTATAAGACTGAGCTGAACACAGCAACTCAGACTGAGGAAGTCTTTCGGACGAAAGACGAAACGTTTCTACATTTTTTTGCTTTGTTTTGTTTTATTTTTTGAATGTCCAGAGGACCAGACTTAGCTTTTTTAGATTTTGCTACCTGGATTATTGAGCATGCATCAGAGTATCTTGAGGCCAGATTGTTATTTGTCTTTGTTCCGGCTTGGACCGCCTGAGTGGAGGGAGTTCTCTTGGCGCCAGGATCAGAGACTCGTGGTCGGAAGCTCCGAGCGCTGGGCGTGTCTTCGCCGTGTATGCCCCCTTTACATTTGTGAAGACTTGGTCGAGCGTTTTATCTCCTCTCGTAGCTGTGAAGACGTTCTTATTGAAGGCTGGGAGGGAGACTTGAAGATCAACGTGATTGACGTCCCCGCAAACAATGAAAAGCCCCTCAGGATATTTACACTGCAGCGAGGTGAGTAAGTCATGAATCTCTCCCTGGGCGTCATTAGCATTAGCATCGGGTGCTATGTAAATAACGCTGATTATGATCACTGAATAGTCACGTGGCATATAATGCGGCCGACACCTTACTGTGATCAACTCCACGGCAGCTGAACAAGCTCTTTTTATCACAGCACAGTTCGTGCACCAATCTTTGTGTACGTAAATACAAACACCGCCGCCTCGCGTTTTCCCCGTAGTCTCGGTGCACCGGTCCGTTCTGAAGAAGAGCCGGTCGTCCAGCTCGTAAACAGAGTCTGGAGTTTCCTCAGAAATCCACGTTTCAGTAAGACAAAGCACGGAACATCTTCTCATCTCCTCCGACGTGGTCACCCTCAAACGAAGTAGATCCATCTTGTTGTCGAGCGAGCGAACGTTAGACAGAAAAAGAGCCGGCATCGGGGGTTTACCGGTTTTAGCGTCTGCCCGCATTCTCGTCATAATTCCTGCACGACAACCTCTCTTCTTTCCACGAGAACATCGCTTTCTTTTCTTTCCCCTGGAGCGCATCTGTTTCCAGAAGGACGTTCTTAGCAGGTCCAATCTTCCGAGCTCTGATTTGAGTTCGTTGCTGATTTCAGCTGTGCCCTGTGGTAAATCCGCTCCGATTCTTAACAGATCAGTTCGGCTGTAATTCACCCGCAAAAAACGCGCAGAGTCAGGTACAAAAACACTATTAAAATTACTAAAAACTAGAGATGATCCGGGAACTCGTGAAGCTGCGGCTGCACTGAGCGCGGCCATCTTGCATTCCTTGTTAATGACGTATTCAGAGATTTCCTGAATGAGTTTGTCTTTGTATATTTAGACGATATACAAAGTACTCATCTACTCCAACAACATGAAACAACGCAAGGACCACGTACGTGTCGTACTTCAACGACTCTTTGAGAACCAGCTTTTTGTAAAGGTAGAAAAGTGTGAGTTTCATGTCACCTCTGTGTCTTTCCTGGGTTTTTTTTTTCGAGGGAGGACGTTTTCGTACGGACCCTGAGAGACAATTCATTCTGGAGGTCGACGCCTCGGACACGGGTGTGGGAGCAGTTCTATCTCAGCGGTCCCAAGAGGATAACAAGGTCCATCCATGTGCCTTCTTCTCTCGACGTCTGAGTCCTTCAGAGCAAAATTATGATGTGGGCAACAGAGATCTCTTGGCTATAAAGTTGGCACTAGAGGAATGGAGACAAAGTCTATCTGTTTTAACTGTGCTCTAGAAATAAAGATTACTTGACTTGACTGGTTGGAGGGTACCAAAACACCTTTTCTGATCTGGACAAATCCTAAGAACCTTACCTACATCCAGAATGCCAAGAGGTTGAATCCTAGATAGGCTCATTGGTCTATGTTTTTTGTAAGATTTAACTTTTCTTTGACCTACAGACCAGGATCCAAAAACATCAAGCCTGATGCTCTGTCTAGACAATTTTCCACTTCTGACAGACTCAAGACTGAAGAAAGCATCCTGCCCTCCTCTGCTGTGGTCGGCTTCCTTACCTGGTCCATCGAACAAGACATCCAGGAGGCACAGAAATAAGAACCCGACCCAGGTACAGATTCTTCCGGTAAAAGGTTAGTCCCCTCTGCTATCAGGTCTAAGGTGCTAGACTAGATTAATTCTAACAAACTTTCTTGTCATCCTGGCACTAATTGCATGCTTTCCTTTGTTAAGAGACACTTCTGGTGGCCCACACTGAACCAGGATGTTAAGGACTTTGCAGCTGCTTGCCCTACCTGTGCCCTTAACAAGAGTGGGAACCAGCCCCCAGTAGGATTATTGCAGCCTTTGCCCACTCCCAGCCGTCCCTGGTTCCATTTATCACTGGATTACACCCCTCTGAAGGAAACTCTGTTATTCTCACAGTTATTGACAGATTTTCCAAGTCTGCTAATTTTATACCTCTTGTCAAGCTCCCCTCTGCTATAGAGACTGCTCACAGGTTGACCCAACATGTCTTCTGGATTCATGGTATCCCTACAGACGTTGTATCAGACCAAGGGCCTCAATTCACTTCACAGGTCTGGCAGGCCTTCTGCAACACCCTGGGGGCCTCTGCTAGTCTGACATCTGGTTATCATCCCCAATCTAATGGCAATCGGAGCACTGTAACCAAGAGTTGGAGGCCACCCTTTGCTATGTCATTGAGGACAACCCATCTACCTGGAGCAAACATCTTATTTGGGTAAAGTATGTTCACAACACCCACACATCCTCCGCCACAGGGTTGTCTCCCTTTGAAGCTACTCTGGGTTATGCCCCTCCACTTTTTCCTAGTCAAGAGTCCGAGGTTTCTGTACCTTCTGTTCAGCACCATTTCTGTCGTTGCCGTAGAGTTTGGCGACAGACGAAGGTAGCCCTGCTACGAACCGCTGGCCAAAATAAGAGACATGCGGATCGCCACCGTTCTATAGCCCCCACTTACCATGTGGGCCAGAGGATGTGGCTCTCTACCAGAGACATTAAGCTCAAAGACACTCCCAGGAAACTTGCTCCTCGTTTTATTGGTCCTTTCCTTGTGGTCAGAATAAGCAACTCATCTGCTGGGGCTGAGATGGTGTAGAGGCAGGGCAGCCGGCTCAGGACCGGAAGGTCCCGGGTTCGATCCCCGGTCACTGCATACCTCGTTGTGTCCCTGGGCAAGACACTTAACCCCGAGTTGCTTCCGGTAGGACTGGCAGCGCCTTGCATGGCAGGCTACCGCTACCGGTGTATGAATGTGTGTATGAATGGGTGGATGGCTGGTACTGTGAAGCGCTTTGGGGCCCCTCATAGGGGGCTGGAAAGCGCTATATAAGTAATCTCCATTTACCATTTGCTGTATGTCTCAAATTACCAACCTCCATGCCCCTCCATTCCACGTTCCACGTGTCTCAGATTAAACCGGTTTCTGAGAGTCCCTTGAGCCCTCCTGCCAACCTCCTTCCTCCCCCACGTCTTATCAACCATCCTGCCTTTACAGTCAGGCGCATCCTGGATGTTAGGCGTCAAGGATGGTTTCCAGTATTTAGTAGACTGGGAGGGCTATGGTCCAGAAGAGAGGTCATGGATCCCTAGATCCTTTATTCTAGATCCCAGCCTCATCTCCTCCTTCTTCAGGTCCCATCCTGAGAAACGCCTTAGATCGCCGAGAGGCAATTCTTGAGGGGAAGGTACTGTGGGGTTTCCAGCTTCTTCCTTTCACAGGTCCCTGGTTCCTGAGGCAGAGTTAACGAGTCACAGCTGACATCCATCTCCACTAATCACCACCAGGACTATATAAGACTGCTGGCTTGCTTCATTCAGTGCTGAAGCATTACCTACTTCATGGTATATGTGCTCTCAACCACTTGGTGTTTTGTTCTAATATTGTTTATGCTTACCTTGTGAATTTCTCCTCATGCTTCTGCAGACCTCGGCCCTCCTGTGCCTCACATCCCGGTTTCTCCTGCCTGCCCTGTGGACCTCTCATGCTGAACTTACCTGGATGTAAATACTTTACCTTGTGGGCCTCTTCAGCTACTCCTCCACTGACATCGTCTGCCTCCACCCATGCCCCACCTGTGAATTCTTTGGGCCTGACCTTGCTTATCTCTCTCAGAGCCTCCTCACCTCCTCTCACTGAACCCACAATGAGTGCCACCTGTAAATAGAATGACCGTTTACCACTGTAAATACATTTTTGTTTAATCCTGTGTTTTGAGTCTGTAATCCTTCAGTCCGTTTCTCTGGGTAACCACCTCTCCTGTGACAGTGTGTTATCATCAATATTCCCTCAGTAATGGATCAGTTTGTTGTTTAATCCCATGAGCGGGTGGTTGCAAGTAATGTCTTTGGTTCATCACATTACTGTCGCAGCGCCGCAGTTTATTTTCTCTTCACACTTCGGTCAGTCTGGCCCTGTTACTACCTCAGTTGGAGGCACAGCGGTGAATCAGAGGTAGGCTGATCACACGTAAGCCTGTACACCCTTGCTGCTTTTATGTGTCTTCTCAGTAGACCAAGGCAACCAGATCATGTCTGAGTCCCAGATTGAGGCATCTTCTGAATTAACCTATAATCACAGAATTTCATTTTATTTATTTATTTATTTATTTATTCACTCAATTAAAATAAACAAAATAAACAAAACAAATTCATCAAAAAGAAAAAACATTGAATGAAAAGGGTGCAGAAAGAAGAAAAAAATTCTTATATCTGTCCCTTATTTAAAAAAAAAACTTTAAACAAACAACAACCTATGCTTGAACAATCTCCAAATTGAAAACAAAAAACATCAGGCACTTGGCACCATACCTTCCTAACAACTTTAATTTAATCATCTTTTTAAACATATAAATAGTTTTAGAAATTTTGATGGTGTTTGATGGTGGATATCAAGACAACACCACAATCATATTCCCTGAATTACAACACAGCTCCTTCAGACTAGTTCTAAATGGAGGTTTTACAAATATTTCCATTCCCTTAAGGTACTGACTCT